>BQKN01000062.1:361864-378823 GCA_022839385.1 Asparagus kiusianus
GATCCGCCTACGTGAGTCGAGAGCCGGGTTCTCGGGGACAAGCCTCCCCTACTTCCCGTGATGCGAGGGAAGAGAGCACAGTACTCCAGGCTCGTTAGATGGCCGCCCACAATTCAAGTGAGCGGACAGGCGTCAGATCAGCCTGCATGCTCATAAATGCGGTTCACCTCACCCATCAGAGTCAAAAGCTGGAGCCGCCGGCATGCGGCAAGTTGTCCAAGCCCACTCGGGTACGAGGCATCCATTCTTCCGCTTCTATTGAGGCGTAGGGAGAGGGCACAGTGTCCCAGGACCGTCAGGTGGTCACTCGGTGGCTCACAGTGTAAGTGAGTGGACAGGCGTCAACGCAGCCTGCACCCTCATAAATGCAGCTTACCTCACTCATCCAAGCAAAGGGCCAGAGCCGCCGGCGCTCGATGAGTTGGCCAGATCCACTCAAGTATTTGGCAGCCGCTGTCATGGGTACAAGGAGGGGCTTTTCCACTCCTGCGTGACGTGATGTAAAACGCGGCTCCTCGAATGACCGCTCGTGGTGCAGGTGGGCAGCAGGATATCTCTGAACAATGTATGGTCACATCCCATAATTTAGGGAGCAGCCAAGCTGTCTCTTTTCTATATAAGAGCCTCTTTCAGCAACCTTTAAAATGGTCGGTCGAAGAAAGAAGGGGAGACCACGGTGAGATGAGGATCGACGATAAGCTCTCTGCATAATTCTTGCATAGCAGCGCCATCTCCTAGCTCCGAGCCCCGATCACCGGCGAGCTAGAAGATTCGAACTCCATCAACCCGAGCTTCTACTGAGTACCGAAGCTCCCCAGCAACCTCGGTCGAATCGTCCAAGGGAAGCAGACTCGGCACGAGCACCGAGCGAAGCATCCTACAGCTACCGAAAGTCCCCACGATTAAACAAGGAGGGCATTCCCTCCGCTTCTGTTATAATTCCAATTGATTAGTTTGTAATAACCCATTCTTATTAATACAAACGAAATCCCCCGTTTCCGGGAAAATAAAAAATTTACACCTGCAGAAGATGGCGACCACAGGGAGAAGCTGTTTCCTCTAGCGAAATGGTGGTGGCTCAGTTCGATGAGGTTGTTGTTGGGACGACTGTGGAGTCCCTGGAGATCGAGTTCGACCAAGCCAAGTACGAAGAGTACTTGTCTTCTTCCTCTTCCGGTGGCGATGCGTCCCGCAAACGCCACGGAGTCGTGCGCAGGAGCCGACCTCAAACGGTCAAAGCTCCCATGCCCGAAGGCTCTACCCAAGTCTCGACGGGGAGACCCGCCCTAGAGTCTGTCCAGGCTAAGCCGCAGATCGAGAGCATGAGGCGAGAGCCCGCTAGATGGGTCGCCAAACGACCCTCGGCGACGCCCGTCCCGGAAGAGACACCGGTTCATTCTGGCATAGATCATACCACCACAGCCCACACGGACAACCTTCCCTCTAGAAGAACTCGCCAGTGGTGACGGCAGATGCTCGCTAAACAAGAGGCTCAAGCCTTCATCTCATACGATGGCCTGGACTACTGCATGGGCCCGAAGGACGTTTGACGGGGAGGCAACTCACCTTACGTCGGAAGGTTCTTCAAATCAGGAGCGCCGACGGATAAAGATAAGGCCACCCGCTCAGGTGAACCTCGCTTCTCAGGTCACATCCCTGATGCGAATAAACCACCGCGAACACGTGAGTCTACCCAAATGGGCGAACCCTCAAAGGCGGGCAGATCTTACCCGGACCACTCGACGGATGACTTCAGAGGCAGATCGATAGGCGACGCCTCGCCTACTTGCCCGCGCGGGCAGGGGGTTGAATCTCGCCCACACGTTGGAGTTTGCCCAAGCGTGAGAGTTCGCCTATCAAGGCAAGCTCGCCTAGCTCCTATGTCCAAGCGTTCCGCCCAGTATACGACAGGGGGTGCATCCCAGACCCTCTTATGTGATCACCCAGGTGACCCGTCTGACCTCGGAGGTGTTCGCCAGTCACCCACGGAAGACCTTTGGGATTACCTAACTCGCAAGCGCACTATACAAGAGGCGAGTCCTCAGTGCCACTGCAAAAGGCTCATCCAAACCGTTCTCGCCGACTGTCAGTGTATAGAAACGGCGAAATCCTCAGTATTCGAGAGGCTCTCTCTACGACCTTCTCGGCCGAGGCCCACTCGTCAGAGACGCCACCGCCAGAAAGGATGCGCTGTCGACGACCTAGAGCTCCTATCCGCTATAATCAATATGACGAATAGGGGTAAGGTAATACTTTCTGATTCCCCAGATTCGGACTCCGGCCTGGGACCTAACCTCCGGTTTGTCCAACGCGGACAAGGCGGCATATACCAGCGTACCCGTAGTCGTAAGGGGGTAAGCATTGGGTTTGATTACTCCTCCCTAGCAGCTCCCTCCTACGCTGAAGACGAAGTTCATTCGGCGGCGGCCACATCCTAAACCTTGCATTCGAGTCAAGATGCACCGGCGAGGGTACACATGACTGAACTCGCCCACGAGCAGACAGTAGCTCAAAAGCTGGAGGAACAGCAGGCGACCATCGACTCTCTAAGAGAGATGATGGAGCAACTTCTGAACAAGAAGAAGAAGAAGAAGAAGAAGGAAAGAACCCAGCATCCCTTACCCCGGTGAACTAGGGACAAGGAGTGGGTACCTCCCCATCGCCCGGCGACTGAAACGGAAGATAACAGTAATCTGCAATCCGATTACTCTTCTAAAACGTCGCTAGGGACGTCGCATACCGGTAGCGCCCGCGACAAGAGGTTCGACGAGTTCCAAGACCAACTCAATGCGCTAAAGCTTCAGCAAAACATGAACAAGCTGGGAGTGGTCCGTCCCTACCCTATCGAATGGGATACGGTCCCGTACCCGGTGAAGTTTAAGCCGATCAGCTTGGTGCAATTTGACGGCAAGGGTTCGCCCTCGCAGCACATCTACTACTTCATGGTGCAGACTGGATTCCTTATGGGGAATGACGCCATTCTCACCCGACTATTCATAGGTACCCTCAAGGGGGTGGCCTTTGAATGGTTCCGCAAGTTGGAACCTAACTCTATCAAGTCATGGGCCAACGTCGAAAGACTCTTTTTGGCCCGCTTCTTCGACAATGACACGGAAGTGTCAATGGCCACTCTCCTTGCTGAAAAGCAACGGAAGTCGGAGTCGGTCAACGACTTTGTGAAAAGATTTAGGAATCGGTCAGTCCACTGTCGGGACCAAGTTTCCGAGTCAACACTGATCGAGATGTGCCGCAATAACCTGTCGATCCATATTTTATCCAAAATAGGCACTGTAGAAACTCGGACGTGGAAAGAGCTTATGCGTCAGGACGAACAAGTGGAAAACATGATCAAGAGGCTGGAGGCCGAAGAACCACAACCTAAGAAGGGAGCCGCGGAGCCGGCTGTGCCAAAGAACCCCCCTCGAACGAGAGGAAAAGAGATCATGGCAGTCGATTCCGCCCCGACGCCAAAGGCTGCTCAAAGGCCAAAGCCCAGACACTTTGAGCAACGCCCCCCACGGCAATACGACTTCAAGGAAGACCAAGTGGTGGTAACGTTTGATACGCTACTCAAGAGCGGTCGAATCAAACTGCCAGAAGCCACGAAGCCTGAGGAGGCAGACAAAACCGGTGACCCGAGTTACTGTGCCTATCATAGATTCCTTGGCCACTATACAACCAAGTGCTACGTCCTCAAGGACAAACTCTAGGCCCTCTACGACGTGGGGGTTTTGAAGAAGGAGAAAGTTCAAAAACAAGTGACTACGAACATGATCACTTTGAGCTTTGGGATAGATCTCCCGGAGGTTCAAGCTCCGGTAGGGGTAATTCCTATCCCCAAGGCGGTCTTGAAAATCACCAACGACGATCCTCACAACCAGCGGGGGAAGGGTTTGATCCCACAGACTCTGCCATCGGGGCAGGTGATGTGGGTCCATCCGGACCTCCTCAACGATGAGCAATGGACTACAAGGCCTTCGAAGGAGGCTAAGGGAAAACATTGCAACGTCGTCTCGGCCATCCCAGGCAGAGATAACGCAGCAATAACCGCCCTGACCGACTCCGTAGAAGACACCAACATCTTCGCCACGAGAGCGGGGAAGGAATTCGCGAAGGAATATCCCACGAGGGCGGAGAACCCGGCAGGACCTCCCGCGAGGCCAGCCGCGACAGCCCCTCCTAATCCGGACGGACCAAGCTCAAGCCGCCAACCTTTCCGGTTCAACGTGCTCGCGCAGCTGAAAAGCATCCCTGCGCGAATTACCATGTACGACCTCCTTCGGCTATCCAGGTCTACCCGGGAGGCCCTACAAGAGGCGTTGGCCGACTCAGAGGCGTTCTCCACCTATTTCTCGAAAGAGACAGAGGCAGAACAAGAATGTGCGGTTTGCTGCCAGATCACCGAGAGACGGGTCCCGTGCATCACTTTCACTCCTGAGGACATGCTCATCAAGAGCACGTCTCATGATCGACCGCTGTACTTCACGGGATACGTCGAGTCGTCGAAAGTGGATCGAATCCAGGTCGACCCGGGTTCTGCGCTGAGCATCGTACCCCTAAAGTTGATTAAACACTTGGGGATATCGCCAAAACGTCTGTCCTCGACCACCACAACCATTTTTGGCTTTAACGCTACGGGGACACGGCCGTTGGGCAAGATCCGCCTGAAATGCCGGATAGGCGACATGAAGACGGAGGTCACCTGTTACATCATCGATGCCGAGCCTTCCTACAACGTACTCTTAGGACGCCCGTGGATCCATGGCAACCAAATAGTCCCATCCACCTTTCACCAATGCCTAAAATATGTGAACGACTACGAACGAGTGAAAACAGTAGTGGCCGACAAACAACCCTTCAAAGGCATCGAAAACTACTTCACAGATTCTTTGTTGTACCAAGACCCCATCGAGCCACCGGTTAAAGAACCGGAGAGTGGCAACGAGGCGGATAGCGAACCTGAGTACAGCGATAACCTAATTCTAAACGACTTCGAGTCAATTGTAATCGGTTATGAAAGTCACCATGTAACCAACGCTATTCAGGTGGAGAAGATTGTCATGAATGAAAAGTCTAACTTTGCTTATGTGTTGTCTTGTTCTACGTCTGAGGATGATGAACCTAATGACCCATAGGCAAAACTTTACGGCGATCCCTCCCTACACTTGCCGGTATGCTCGTCGTACGTCGCAAGAACACAGCCGATTGAGTCGTCGCAAGCTGTGCTTGTTGTGCCAGCCCAAAATAATTATCAGAAAGACATTATTTTCGGCCGAATCGATCGTCCCATACGCACCCTATGGGATGAATCTGAAGACGAGGACCCAGCGCCTCAATTTTCGCAATACAGCCAAGTCGCCAGGCGCATGATGAGTGACATGGGATATGACCTCACTCGCTTAGAGGGTCTGAATGATGGCCGAGGGTGCAAAACGGTCATTCGACCTACCCGCGTGCCCAGGGGTAAACCCTCGAATTACTTCAACAGGACTCAGAGGGGCTTAGGCTACTCTTCTTCCTCATCAGACCTGTGCTGTTATGTCAACAAAGATTCCGACTACGCCTGTTCAGGAGATCAGTCGTCAGCAACCTCAGCATGGGACTCGGATGTCAGCATGAGAGATCTGTTCGATAACCTTACAGTCAACATGGCTACAATGGATCCCGCCGAAATGGCGGGGGATAAACAACTTCCGCTTTATGACGAGACATGGGATCGCCATGTTAATGCCCAGTGGAATAGTCACTTCGAGCAACGGGAACTACCGACCAAAGACGAAATCCTCTAGGTGAACATGGGCACGGACGCGAATCCCAAGCCCATATTCATTAGCGGCAGCCTACCTCCTCAAGAAAAAGAAGATCTCATCGTCCTCATACGAGAATACATCGACGTCTTCGCATGGAATTATGAGGACATGCCCGGCTTGGATCCGCGGGTCGCCACGCATCGCCTTAACATCAGCTCAGACGCCAAGCCAGTCAAGCAACAGCAGAGGCGTTTTCGCCCTCAGATTATGGAGGCGATCGAGGCCGAAGTGAAGAAACTCATCAAATCCGGTTTCATCAGAGAGGAACAGCACCCCGACTGGGTAGCCAACATCGTTCCGGTCCTGAAGAAAAACGGTAAGATCCGCATCTGCATTGACTTCAGAGACCTCAATGCCGCATGCCCTAAGGACGAATTTCCTCTGCCCATCACGGATGTCATCATCGATAACACGTGCGGATTTGAGAGGATGTCCTTCATGGATGGTTTCTTAGGGTACAACCAAATCAAAATGCACCCCGAGGATGAGAAGCATACTTCATTCCGAACCCCCATGGGGGTATGCTGCTACACGGTCATGCCCTTCGGACTCAAGAATGCCGGCGCGACCTATCAACGCGCCATGAGCACAATCTTTTGAGAGCACCTGCGAAAGACGGTGGAGTGCTATGTGGACGACCTGGTCGTGAAGAGTCGCCACAAAGACGACCATCTCCAGGACCTAAGGGCGATGTTCGAACTCATGAGGTCTCACCAACTCAAGATGAATCCTATGAAGTCATTTCTAGGAATGTCTACTGGTAAATTCCTCAGTTTCGTCGTCACAATGAAAGGGATCCGAATCGACCCGGACAAGGTGCGAGCCATTCAAGAGCTTCAACTGCCCCGGAACCTCAAAGAATTGAGAGGTCTTCAGAGACGATTGGCCTACATCCGAAGATTCATCTCAAATCTTTCGGGCAAGTGCCAGCCGTTCTCTAAGCTTATGAAGAAAGGCACCTCCTTCGTGTGGGACGAGCCTTGCCAGCGGGCCTTCGAAGAGATCAAAGCTTACCTCTCGAACCCACCCGTCCTTGCGGCGCCGATCTCGGGAAAGCCATTTCTCATCTATATACGGTCCATGGAGCATTCTCTAGGCGCCCTCTTGGCATAAAATGATGACGCGGGCCATGAGCAAGGCATCTACTACTTAAGTAGAACCCTACAAGGCGCCGAACAACAGTACCCGATGGTCGAGAAAGAATGTCTGGCCCTGGTGTTCGCCATCCAAAAGATGCGACACTACTTGGTCGGCCAGACGATCCATGTCATCTCCCGGATGAACCCCATTCGGGTCTTCATGACACAACCCGCGGTGTTAAACTAGTGCCTGGCTAGATGGGTGCTTCTGCTCTCTCGGTACGACATCCACTTCATGCCACAGAAGTCGGTCAAAGGGCAGGCCATCTGCGATCTCATGGCTAGTCACCCGCTGGGGGCGAAAACCGATTTGTTTGAAGATTTTCCAGACGAACCGCCCGAAGCCAATGTGACCTCGTTGCCGAAAGTGTGGCAGATGTTCTTCGACGGCGCGTCTCACGCAGCCGCGAACGGCTCTATTGTTACAGGAGTGGGGGTAGTCCTCACTTCTCCGCATAACCACGTGTTGCCCCGGGCCTTTTTTTGACAGAACCGTGCACCAACAACGTGGCTGAGTACAATGAGTTACTCATCGGACTCGAGTTGGCAAAGGAGCTAGGGATACAGCATCTCGAGGCTTACGGCGATTCCCAACTCATCGTCAAGCAAATGATCGGCGAATACGAAGTTAGAAACGATGACCTAATCCCTCTCCGTAAAGCAGCTATCAAGCTAGTGGAGTCATTCAAGAGTTTTCACATTGAGCACGTGCTACGATCCAAGAACACACATGCGGATGCCCTCGTCTCCTTGGCGGTTAACCTGGCCCAACCATTAGAGACGACCCAATGGATCACAGTGGCGAGCAGGAGGCTCTTTCGGCTGAAAGACGTCCCAGAAGCGAACACCACCCATCAGGTCTCGGAGCAGCCCGATCCGAAAGATTAGCGTCTCCCGATCATCGACTACGTCCTATACGGCATATTGCCCGAAGACGTAAGGGAACGAGAGTCTGTCCGGAGACGTGCCACGAGATTCTACTATGATTCGACCACCAAGACGTTATATCGAAAGTCATACGACGGTTTGTTGCTCCGATGCCTGTCAGGAGCAGAGGCCCAAGAGGCTCTGCGCGAAGCCCACAGCGACGCTTGTGGGGCTCATCAGCCTGGACCCAAACTTTGGGATCGTTTGCGAAGGATAGGCTACTTCTGGCCCGGGATGGTTCACGACGCGGTCGCTTACGCAAAACGCTACCATGAGTGCTAGATCCACGCCAACTACAGGCACCAGCCGCCCGAAGACCTGCACCTAACAAAGGCTTTGTGGCCCTTCGAGGCATGGGGGATGGACATAGTCGGACCAATATCCCCGCCGTCAGCAAGAGGTCATCGCTTCATTCTCGCGATCACTGACTACTTCTCTAAGTGGGCCGAAGCCATCCCCTTGAGAGAGGTCAAGACTAACGACGTGATTAAGTTCATGAAGCACCATGCCATATACCGATACGGCATACCCCGGCGTATCATCCATGACAACGGTACGTAGTTCGTTAGCCATACATTCACCAGGTTTTGTGAAAAATTCCGAATACAAAACCTCTCCTCCACGGCCTACAATCCTTCGGCGAATGGTCTAGCTGAGGCCTTCAACAAAACGATCATCAAGATCTTGACCAAGTTGACTTCCACTAACAAACGTGACTGGAGTGAAAAACTTAGCGAAAGCTTATGGGCGTATCGCACGACGGTTCGTACACCGACTGGCCACACACCCTACTCGTTGGTATACGGTTGTGAGGCCGTGCTGCCATTAGAGATCCAAATCCCATCCCTCCGTGTCGCCCTGGCAACAGGGATGACAGCCGAGGATAATCACCAACAACGACTCGCGGAGCTCGAAGCGTTAGACGACAAACGACTAGAAGCTCAACAACACATCGAGTTCTATCAAGCCCGAATGGCCAAAGCGTTTGACAAGAAGGTAAAACGCCGGGCCTTCAAGGAGGGAGAACTGGTACTCACCGTTCGCAGACCAATGATCCTCACCTCCAAGAAGAAGGGCAAATTTCAATCTAAATGGGAAGGGCCATTCGTAGTAGAGACGGTCTATTCGAATGGAGCTTACCGCCTTATCAAGCCAAACAGCGTCAAGATCATGATGCCCATCAACGGCAAATACTTGAAGAAGTACTACCCTTAGTTCTTCTTCAGACTCCCACGAGTGCATGAGTCTAAACTGGTCCTTACTCCCTCCAACTTGTACACGAGGCTAAACTGTCCCTACCTCTTTCGCGCTGGCAGAAGACCCCATGTAAGTTGCCGCCCACGGCGCTCTCAAAGTGTGACCTGGGTTGCCTCCTGGTCCAACTTCCTTACGAGCGAGACCAGGCTAATTCCGCCACGATGACGTCAGACCTCTGGCGGAAGTCAATTCACCAATCTTCCCCAACAAGACGGCGAATCCACCAAGGCCGCTCACATCACGGCAGACACAGAGTTGTTCAAATCGCAACAAACCCCCACTGCCAGGTTAATACTTAACCTCTAGCGAGAATTAGCTCGCCAATCCTCCCCAATAGGATGGCGGGTCCACCAAAGTCGCTCACATCGTGGCAAACTGTTCGGCTATGTCAACTACCACCTCTAACCGAATCAGCTTATCAATCTCCCTCAATGAGATGATAAGGCCTCATAGTTACTCTGATCGCAACAAAACTTCATCAGGTTAATGATTACCTCCGATGACTGGCGCCGCTATTCCTACGAATAGCACAGCCTAAGTAATAACTTACCATGCGATGTGTTATTACTTCGGTCGATAGTCACACTCCTACGTCCCTGAACTATTTAGCCTATTCCAGATATCCTAACATTCCCTTAGGATAACTGATGGGTATCAGCCTACCACGCGATGGCTCCTACAACAATCGATCGTCACATTCCTACATCCCTGAATGATTCGATTATCGCCTGTGTCGTCACCCTCACAGACGATGACAATCATCAAGGGCGGCTCGACAGGCATCACGCCTGACGGTTCTTCCGAACGACAACCCACCGAGTGGCAAGTCAAAGATCGAGGACCTCGGTTGATCGTATGCACGAGCAGCCATTCCTGGTCTCGGGCTAAGTGTTACCCTCTTGGTCCCACTTGAGCTGCAACGCGAAAGTCGGGGTTGACCCGACCCTACGTTGCGGACAGCCAAAAAACAGAGAAAAGACCTAATGGCCAAGTCCAAGACAGGTTCGCCAGAGGAGGCGTGAGCAGCTCAACTCAAGCGCTAAACAGCACAGGCGAATTCAACCTAAAGACAAAACAAGCCAAATGTGTACCAACACCAGAAAATAAAAAGAAAAAAATATAAACTGTGCATGCGAAACAGATGATAAGCAAAACCAAAGGCCATTACGGGCCAAAATTTACATGCATAAGTTTTTAAGTTATGATGCGGTCGGCATCAACTGAGTTACAAACAAAAAAAAAGAGAAAAGCAGAAGGGGCGCTTAGCCAAGGTTGACACTACAGGAGCTTCAGCAGGCTGAAGTCGGCGATCTTGGCTTTGACCGCAGAAAGGTCCGCCGCACGCTGGGCCTTCGCCGTCTCCTCTTGCTTCTGCCGCAGCTGGGCAAGGGCAGCCTCACCATCCTCTTCCTCCTGACGGAGGAGCTGAAGTGCCCGGTCCACCTCTCCAGTAGCGCGGCAGATTCGCCTGTTCTCCCGTTCAAGCTCCCGCAGCCTCGCCTCGCCGCGAAGGGACCCAACGTCTTCGAAGAAGGCAGCGTCCGTATAGGCGTCCATCTTGGCCAACACCGCCTGGTGCTGTTTGCGCAGACGCTTAAGGTCAGCCTCCTTCGCCTGGATCTGCTTCACCCGCTCCTCACGCTCGAGCATGAGGCGCATCGAGAGAGGTGGTGGCGCGTCCGAAGCGTCGTCGTGCACCAGATCCTCGAGGCGGTACATCCACCCCTCAACGCGGCCGAGCTCCTGCTCACACCGCCGTGCCAGCGAGGTACCGCTCGCGTGGCGGACTGCCCTTAGACCCGTCTCCACGAGGGGAAGCACGTCATAGTACCTCTCGGCACCCTCGCCGATGGCAACGGCCGTTCGGTGCACCAAACCCTCCAACTACTGGAGGATCTCAAACGCGGGGTGAGACATGGGGTCCGGGGCGGAAGACCCCTGGACCGAGCTCACAGGGGAAGCAGGCAGTGCACCGACGTCGACGACGGTGGTAGAGGAGCCGACGCCCTCGGAGGAGCTATGGTCAGATGCGGAGGCCATGGAGGGTTTATGCGGCGATTCTCGCTCACAAATTATTTCAAAGACGTGAGAACTTTGCCGAAAAGACGGCAAGTACGGAATGTATAATCGAGAACCCGATGGCTGGGATCTGTCGTCCCACACAATCGAACGGCGCAGGTGTCCTGCGACGCCTCGAGCTCCACGCCAATAAAGGTCGTTCCTCTCGGGACCCCAAACGGACCGATCGAATTGAGCCCAAGAGGCCCGTCGCTTCACCATTAATGAGCATTAAAAAAGGCCTTAGCTGGCAAGCATTTGGGCCCGCAAGCAGACGCGTGGCATGAATTTCGCCCGCATTCCGGACCCTCAACTAGAGGACAGATTCGCCGTCGCTTGAGTTTAATTACAGTACGAACTCGCCGTCGGTCGAGTTCAACTGTCAAGACAAATTCTCATCTCACGAATTTCGCTTGCTGCCTAAATCCGCCAGAGGCCAAGTAGGTCCCCAACGCAAGCTTGCCTCCCTACAAGCTTCGCTAGTGACCTAAACTCGCCAGCAGCCGGGTTTGGTCTTCAACACGAAATCAACATCACACGAGTTTCGCCTACAGTCTGAATTCGCCAACGGTCGAATTCAACCCTCCGGTAAATTCACCGTCAAGTGGGCCTCACTTGCGGCAGGAACTCACCAGAATTTTGGAGGATAGCTTGCAGCATAATCATTCGAGTCTTAGCCCGTAGCATGAGCTCCACCTACACTCGAGTTGGACCAAACAAGCTCGCCAGCGGTTTAATATGGCTTTCCTCGCAAACTCGCCGTCACTCGAGCCTGCCTACAGCGTGAACCTACCTGTACTCGAGTTGAACCTTCGAAGCAAGCTTGTCACCGCCCAAGGAGTTCCGCCTGAAATCGCCTTTGGCCATGCTAGAGAAACACTGAATGGTGACATGTTAAGAGAAAGCATGACAAGAAAACACGAACTTCATCAGATGCTTCTAGACAGTACATTTGAACAAAGTTATGATTTTAAGAAAGTTATAATATTACGTTCAGGAAGCGAAACATGCACCCAGTTCTTAAGACAGTACATTTGGACAAAGTTATGACTCCACAATCAAACGAGTCATAACACAATGTCAAAAGCAAATAAAATAAAATATCTTAACATAGCCTCAGGCAAGAGAACCTAGTCTGACAGGCTAAAGGATGCGAGCTCTGCCTTAACTTCGGCCACCTTTCTTGCGTGGCCCTCCCTAGCCTTGTCTTCAGCCTCCTTCCGAGCCCGGTCCTCAGAACTGGATCTGGCGGCGGCATCTTCCTGGCGCAAAGCTTCAAGGCTCCGAGCCTCCGCCTCGGCGGTCTTGCTAACCTTAACGCTCTCAGACTGGAATTCCTTCAGAGACGCCTCCGCCTGCTCTAGCTCTGCTTTTAAGCGGAGTACAGTGAAAGTGAGTTCGCTCACGCGCTTTTCCAGGTGACGCTACTGACTCACCCAGAAGGCGACAGTGGACTCCAGATCCGCTATCTCCCTAGAGCGGACCTCCTGCTCCCAGGCCTCACGACGTCGAATTTGGGATAGGAAGGACTCCACATCGACTTCTGGACCTTCCCGCGTCAAGATTTCTAGCCTCATCAGGCGTGATTCCAAAAAGCAAAGCTTCTGCATGCAACGTGTTGCAAGCCAGTTTTCGCCCAGTCGCCTAAAGTCAGCCACGCGGTCCAGGAGAGACTGTCTGAAGCCGTCATAGTTCCCCATGCCAAGGCTGACAAGCGAAATCACCTGCCTCACAGCATTCTCAAACTCTTCGAGGCGAGCCGGCAGGGACAATGAACCCGAAGAAACAGGCTCTTGACCCGGCACAAGTGTTGCGATGGGCGGAACCTCGAGACAGGGTTCGGTTCTAGTTTGAGCGGCGGGGCTTGAGGTAGGAGAAGCTACGGGGCTCTCAGATTCGTCATTAGAAATCAAGATGGGCTCAGGCTCGTGTTCTTCGGAAGGCGGCGCATCTTCATGGGCTGTGAAGCGCAACGATGACACGAAAAGGGGTCAGACGAGAAATACCTACCCACGCCTGAATGGGGGTTGAGGTAAACACATACCTTCGGCGGTGGCGGCTTCTGCAGCACCCGAAGAAGACGCCTCCTTCCTCTTCTTCGAAGTAACCCTCTTCACCTTCGGTGCCATCTTGAGGACGCGAGAGAAATTTGGACTTCCTCTGAAGAAGATGACAAGGAAACTGCGGCCTTTTCTCGACAAAGGGGAGGGGTACTAAATACCCTGGCTCTAAGCAGTTATCCGCGGCTCGATTAGACCCTTCAGGCCCAAACAGTTGAGGAGAAGGCCGAATAATCCAGATCCCATATGAACGGCCAAGATTCGGTAGTTCCTAGGCACGATCCCCAACCAACGGCCCGAATCGGGCGTGGAGGATGAAGAGACCCACCGCACTGCATTTAATGCGAAGCAACGTGCCCACGTCTCCGTAACTGACGTACACATGGGTTAACACACGACCCGCTAAGAGCGGAGCCCGCCCACAGCCGAAGTCGTTATTAACCCCCGCGGATTCGCCCTCGGATAAAATCCGCCTGTAGGCGGGACGAGCTTGTAACTAAAATCCACCGATAAGAGTTTCTTGCGGCTAAACGCCAACTAGCGCATGTTAAAAAAAATATAAATTATGCGCACGAGTGATAATGGCCAGAAACAAAAGGATAATTTCATTCATAAAAAGGAAATCCTATTACAACAGGGAATCAAAGGCAAACTACAGAGCTCTCAATCGCCGTTCCGCCTCACGAATCTCCCCGGCATAATGAAGCTCAAATTTCCTCAGGATCTCCCGACGAAGATCTTCCTCGGTGCGCGAGACTAAGTCCTGGACGGTATCCTTGACCTCCTTGAGGGCTCGATCCTTCTCCTCAACGGAATCAGCGACCAATTACCGACGAGACTCAATATCCTCCAACTCCTCTGCCACTTGCTCACGAGCCTTCTCTTGAATGGCCAAGGAGGCTTGTGCATTAGCTATAACTTGCTTTAGTTTTTCTATCTCGGAGGATAGGCAAGAGAGGCGGTTATCGGCCGTCTGTTGCTCATGGGTCACTCATGCATCCTCGGCTTTGGCCTGCTCCAACTCTGCTGATAACCTTGCCTCCAATGACATAGTCTCATTCAGACGGCGATCGTAGTCTTCCACGGCTGCTCGAACTTCGCTGGAGGCGAGATCAACAACTGTGGAACTCTTTGCGCGAAGGGTGAGCAACTGCTGAACAACCTCCTCCACTTCTTTCAGACGCTGAAAGTAGGGCTTTTTCGCAGTAGCGCCAAGTCTCTTGATTAAGAAGAACACGTCGTGTTCGAGGTCCTCCTTAAACTCCTCGAAAGGACAGCTCTCCTCTAAGGCCAGCTTGACGTAGTCAGCCAGAGTATCTTGGAAGTTCATCAGGGCTCGTGCCACCTTCCTCTTCCGCGAGCGTTCCAAGGGAGAGAGAGCGGCCTCCTCTGCCGAGTATGAAGTTATGATTGAAGTACTGGTGGTCATAACCGCAGAAGCAGCGATTGGCGCCGCCAAAGCTGGTACGACCGCCGACGCCACCAGGGTAGCAGCCGCGGCATCGCTAGTCACCACAGACAAGGAAGTAGCCACTAGCCCAGTGGGAGTCCCCCTTTGAGTCGGAGACTCTCGCGCTGAGGGTTTACCCCCAATCGGCACTCCCTCGAGAGTGGAGGTTTCCCCTTATTGGCCTGCATGAGCCGACCCTTCCTCCTCGCTCGATAGCGCCTCATGGATTGAGGCGTCATCATCCGTCTCTGATTCACCCGAATGACCTGCCCAAGAGGGGGGATCCTCCTTGCCAGCAGCTGCATGAGAGGGTTCGGCTGTAGGTGTAAGGGGAACATTAACAAAAACCCCCTGGCACGGAAGGATCAACAACGCTAAGGCCTACGCTTACCTGAACCCCCGAGTTCTCCTCTGTCTCCACTCCCCTCCTCTTCGTCAGAAGGAATGGAGATCACTCTCTCGACTGCACCTGCACGGATCTAATATAAACAATCAGGGGGTGCGGACCCGACTTCGTACGTAAAGGGTACCACACTAAAAGGTTACCTCCTGGTGCGGACGTAGGAGTCGTCGAAGCCCCCGCCAGTGGCCTCACATCAGGTTGCGGATGGGCGTCCTTCGGGATCACCGAAACCGCCTCCGACACGACGGGGGGAGTAATCTCGACCATCCCCCCACAACGGGCCTTCTTGGCCGCTTTCGCTCCGGAGCCTTCGACCGCCGCCTCCCGCTGCCATTTAGAGAGCAGCGAACTGCTCGGAGATAGGAGGGGCATCCCCATCCGTCAGGCAATCACGCTCCGGGCTTGCTCCAGACGCTCACTCGCCCGGGTTAACTCGACAGGCTCCCTCCGTTCGCCAGAGGGGTCCGACGGAAGACTAGGAGAAGGAGCTCGCGTCTCGGACGCCTCGGGCTCATCCATGCCCATGTCGTCACCCTCGGGGTCTTCGACAGGATCCTCCGAGAACCACTCCTTGGTGGTCTGACACCCCCTCCGCCTCGAAGCACGAGAAGCCCCCCTCGGGCGACGCCCGTGCTCTGCCAGACATGAGCTCTGGAACCAGAAGCCATCGGGATTAGCGTTGGCACCCTGGTACCACCGTCAATACAGGAGCGTATGGTGTAAGTCACGATCCTTCGCAGGTATTTCAAAACGAGCATGGGTACCACCAGCATGAGTCCAGAACCATCCACGAGCTCCGTTCACCAGCCCCCCTTCGAATTACAGGCAGGGATTAGCATTGCCCACGTACAATTGATCGTACCCGAACTGGCGGGCAAACCTACAAGGGACATACGGCTCGAGATAGCACGTAGAACCCGTTCGTAGGACATGATACCCCGGCCGGATGTTCACCAACCATCGAAAAGCACCGTAGGAGAGGACTGTGTGATGGTCCGCCGTCGGCACATCCCTGAGAGATTCCCCATATCCTCCCCCACTAAAGTAAGGGAAGAAACAGCAAAAGTTATAATGCCCGAAGTAAGAGAGCGTCTTCCGTGCATCGGGGATATCCTTACATTTCCAAGAGCACCTCTCCAGGCGCTGAATGAATGGGACAAACTTGTCTCCTTGAAGAGTCGCTGGGGCACTTATCAAGCACTCGCAGTGGTATACGAACCACGCCAGCAAATAAGTGTTAGCCCTTATGTTTTGATGATGTTTTACAACCATCATTAAAGGTACTAATGGCTTATTGAGTGCAAATGTAGCAAATTCATTTATCAAGCTTGTTAGTGCCATTTATGGAGGTTTGGATGGAATATGCGCTTCAACGATGATATCCAAAGGAGAAGGAGGCACAATGATGAAGTAACGTTATTTCAAGAACAACAAATTCATATAAAAGCTTCATCCGATTCAAGCTATATCAAAGCTCAAGTATTGCTTTCAATATGAGGATATTAGCTATCTTTTATGTTTCTCTCTAGTGCTAGAATGTAGGCAAAGAGTTATTGATTTCACCTGAAGCTATTGGGACTCACACACACGTTTTCATACTTAAGCTTTTAAGCGTTTTTTCACAAAATACTATTTTTCACAAGTATGAGGATCTATTTGCAAAATTCTTTTTCCAAACAGTTTGTTTTTAGTGTTAAAAACATTTTACAAAGTTTCATAATTTTCAGAGATCAAATAAATATTTTGCAAATATTTTAGTTGAGTCAAAAAATCAGTTTCTGCAATGTATCAGAATGCGGTCGACCGGACCGGTCGACCGCACATATGATCATTCGTCACTGGACTCCAGAGAGGT
>BQKN01000062.1:383823-420296 GCA_022839385.1 Asparagus kiusianus
TTGTCTTAAATTTTTATTGCATAAATAGAGCCTCTTGACCCTAATCAGCCCTCTCTAGGGTCCAACAATAAGTGTACGGCAGCCCCACCCTAGGGTTGAGGGTCCTGATAACCTCCCCTTCCCCCTCATTGATGGTCGATACGTGACAAAATTGGGCCGTCAGGGTGCGGAGTCCCCGATGGATACACGCTATGTACTTTTCACAAGACTGCAAGACATCTTAATTATTGATAGACTTAAAATAAAAAATAAATACTAAATATTACGGATGACTCTAGTATAATTTTATATGAAAAAATCATTCACATAAACATATTAAAAATTTTGCATCAAAATCCCTTCTAAAGACTCCTAATTTTACTCAAAAAATTAAGTTCTACTATAAAATATTCAAAAAAATATTATCATTTGTTCCTTTTTTCATATTTAATTGAGCCAAAATCAATCATTCTCCACATTTATCTTTTTCTTTGGTAATTCTACAATAGTGTCTTCATCATCTATATCAATTGTGATATCAGGTTGATATATAATAAAGAGCAAAAGACAAGACAAAAGTCCAGAAATATATTAGGATACTTAGATCAATCAATTTATATTATTACTCATAATTGATATGTATCAGAGACAAAATTTATTTTACGATCTTAAACTATAAAACAGACTGTATGGTCCCTCTAACAGAACTTTTTTAATAGAAACAACCCTCAAGATTAATTTCAAAAATCTCTTGGGGTCAGAAATAAATAACTACCAAGTTTGTAGTGAAAGCTAGGAGAATGCATTATATTATTAAGAATTATTAATCTTTTCTTAATCTGTTTATAATGACAGGATCTCATTATTAACTAATTACAAGACCTAGTACATTATTTTTTTATTGGACGTTCAAGGCAGGCAGAAAACCTAAGTGAGTCCGCATCGCAATGAATATTATATAAGTTAAGTACAAAGAAAAAAAAAAGGATTGATCAATGATGTAGTTGGTGAGGGGGAAACTCCAACAACTTAATTTGGGTATGTGAATATATTATAGATGGAGATGGAGAATTGTGGTTTTAAAAACAGTGAGTGTGTGGGGTAATTAATATGGTTTTTGTTTGTGTGGTTTTCTTCATTCATTTTCAAGATATATGTAGTCCTGTGGATATATATAGTTATAGCATTACTATTCTCTTTTGGCTTTATGGAAGAGTTTGGGTGAAAAAAATAAATTATCTAATCCGGTTAAACTAGGATCATATAAGTTAAGCACGTGCATGATATTTGTTTTAACCAACACTAATATATAAGTATTACAATTAGCATTGAGATCTAAAATACGTGTGAGATTCTCTTTGACTTTTGTACAAATAGTATATTTTAAATAATAAAAGTATAATTAAACTTTATGATCTAAAAAAGATTAAATATACAATATAATTAATTGCTTTAAAATAATATGATCTACTCTAATAATAAGAAAATAGATTAAAGTGATTTAAAAATTATTACAATTTCACAATTCATAATTTTTAAACAATCTAATCTAATAAGAAGAAAATAACAAAGGCACATACCTGTTGAAGGATATGAAAGTGTTATGAAAATTATTGCAATTTTTGATATAAAAAAGATCAATCATACGATATAATTAATTGCTTTAAAATAATCCAGTCTAATCTAATAAGAAGAAAATAGATTAAAGTGTTATGAAAATTATTGTTATTTCTTAATATGAAAAAAATTAAATACAAAATATAATTAATTGCTTTAAAATAACCCAATCAATTTAATAAGAAGAAAATAACAAAGGCACATATCTATAGAATTAGATGAAAGTGCTATGAAAATTATTATAATTTCTTGGCTTATATATATTGGCATGTGTTGTTGCATGTGAGAGAATAACAATTATAAATAGAGTTCTATTTGAATAAAAATAATATAATTAAACTTTGAAACTCATTATGCACTACCGTGAACTACTTGAAGTTTAATCGGTGAGAGATCGACATGTTGTGTCCTCAGATTGCAACCATTTATTTTAAATTTTTTTAATTTTTTTATAATTTTGAGAATGACTCTTGTCTCTTTAATTTGTTTGGTGGATTTTGCAAATATCTCATCCATATTATGTACATTTATAGATCTGCGTTGTTTCTAGGTTCGACCTTTGGGGCAAATATTTTTTGTCTCGTTGATTTGTTTGGTTTTTCATATACGCTATTCATCTTGTATACATTTGTAAAGTTGACATTTAATAATTTCATTCATGTTTACATTTCAATTTAAACTATATCTCTATCTTCATACTACGTATATCCAATAGGAATTTATCAATTTATCAATTTACTCTTACTTAATGGATTAGTATTTGAATTAATTCAATGATATTTTTGTCTACCGAAAAATTTTCCCGAACTCGTACTTTTAAAAGAAGTATGATAACAGAATTGAGTAAACTAGATGGAAAAATGAACGCTGTGGATCATAGATTTCTTTCTTTTTTTTTCCAAGACCGATTGTCTTTCAAGTGTTTGAAGAATAAATGGAACATAAATTTTCCAGTGTTTATTATAATAATCAACAGATCAGAGCTTTCATAGTCATCACAATCTAGTGGCCTCCTCCCCTGCTCCTTTCACCCCAATCTTATTGAGCAAAGAAACACTAAACTAATATCATCCATCTGATTCTCATCTCTATCCGAAAATTCTTATTATCCATTAGAATTTCCATGAATATTAGTATAATTAACCTTACTTTTGATCGTACCTTCATTTAACATGCTAATGATAGGGGGGGAAAAACCTTGGCGAGCTGCATTGGATATGGACTTCAATTTGGAATCAAAATTGAGATAGACAAGATCTATGATGACCTCAAAATCTAGTCCAATTTAATATAGCTCACAAAAACTCTGATTGTTGGAGGGGCTTGTGACGAGAGAGTCCTTGTAGCGAGCGAAGGAAAGTTGGTTCGCTAGATTTTTCGGCCGAGAGTAGAAGAAGACAATTCCATTTTTACTTTCTATTATGCGTTTAGTTTTTGGGAAAATTGTTAGGTCTAATAATAGTTCATGTTAAGTCTAATAATAGTTCATGTTAGGTCTAATTTTATATCACGTCTAATTTCAGCTCATGTTAAGTCTAATAACAGTTCATGTTAGGTCTAATTTCATGTTAAATCCAGCTTGATACGTGTTAAGTCTAAATTCAGTTCATGTTAAGTCTAATAACAGTTCATGTTAGGTCTAATTTACTTCATGTTAAATTCCTTTTAAGTCTAATTTACTTCATGTTAGGTGAAATTTAAAATTAGACCTAACATGAACTATTATTAGACATAACATGAACTATTATTAGACTTAACATGAAATTACACTTAACATGAACTATTATTAGACTTAACATGAACTATTATTAGACATAACATAAAATGAAATTAGACATAACATGAATTGAAATTAGACTTAACATGAACTATTATTAGACATAACATGAACTGAAATTAGACTTGACATAAACTACTATTAGACCTAACATGAACTGAAATTAAACCTAACATAAACTATTATTAGACATAACATGAAATTAGACCTAACATGAACTCTAAATAGACCTAACATGAAAGAATAGAGTAGATAATAGCATTTTGGGGTTTTGTGCTTTTTATCCTCTCTCTATGCTTAGTTGGCGGGTAATAATTGTTAAAAGAGGTCTGCAGCACATGATGTGACACTTTTTAGGGCTGAACCACATGAGGGAAAAGTGAAGGGACTGCAGCACATGAATATATTGTTTTTAGGATCTTGACACAATTTTCCCTTAGTTTTTTCTTCCAATAATACCTTTACTAAATAAATTGATGCTATGTCATCCAATGAGACTTCAATCCATCAAACGATCCAATGGCTCTAAAATTGGATGGACAAAAATTTCTATCGACTCAAGTGGATAATAACGTAAGGCATTCATTCATGTATCACCTTATATATGAAAAAGCATGCTTAATATCATTGATGTATCCCATTATAACTAACAAATATATTAATTTGAATAGAAGCTATCACATTTTTCCATTTGTAAATTGCTATATTGCAAGATATTATGATCCATCTTTGCGACTTTAAATTACTAAACCAAACATAAAAGTCGTGACATAGAATTAGACTATGCTTAAAATTTTACTAAAAGCATGCTCACATTGGTCGGTTTGGGATATGCCTTCTTCTTGAATAAACAAATAGCTTAATTTGAATAAATGTTGTTAGAGTTTTCCATTTTTAAATCACTACCTTTCAAAGAATTCTCAATCTAACACTGAGACTTTAAATTACTAAACCAAATATTAAAGTCAAGATGCAATTGAACTACTATAAAATTTGTGCTAAAAGATGGTCGATTTGCGATGTCTTCTTCTTAGATTTACTAGCCTTGCAAACTTTTAGTACGTTATGATTCAATAGAAAAAACAAAAAGAATGGATTAGTGTATGGTCAGATACTATATACACACTCCTAACTAATTAATCAAAAAAAAAGGGAAAAATGTGTCCATGCCCCAAAAACAGAAACTTCATGTGCTGCAGCCCCTCTTAGTTTCTCTCATGTGATTCAACCCCTTGAAGTATGACACTTTGTACTGCAACCCCCTTTTAGCAATTATTACATGTCAGCTAAGCTAAAATCCCCAAAATAACATTATCCCCTCTCTTCAATCCCTCAAACCCAGCTCTCTCATCCTCTCTCTCTCTCTCTCTCTATCTCTCTAAAACCAAAGGCTTTCTCAAACTCGTCGCCCTGACCCTCGCCCTCCTCGCCATCGCCGTCGCCGCCTCCGCCCAGGCTCCTAAGCCTCGCCCTCGAGTTTGCCGCAACAGGCCTATTATATTTGCTGGATATGAGAGAAATATCTTGGAGTTTAATTAAGTATTCAGTTCATTTGTTTCTCATGTGTGACTTAGCCTTGTGTCAGAAAAGCAAGTGCTCACAGAAGTCTCGTGATTTACATAAATCAAAATTGTATTTTTATGTTGAGGCTCATGGACATAATGGCGGGTTTTAAAGTCAAAGAAGAAAGTGAATGACATGGCTAGTTTTGACTTTAATTCTAACGAGACTTTTAATGTCTTCTTTATTTTTTTACTTGTGACTCTTCTCTATTGATGAACCAACAACACCCTCAATTTCTTTTCTTTTTTTCTAATCGGGAAAAATAATCGTGTCTTGATCTTATATCCAAAATCTTAGTTCTTGAGCCCTTGGGCTCTCAAGTTAGTTCTAACTTGTCCCATGTTAGTTCTAACCCGTCACATGTTAGTTCTAGCCCGTCTCATATTAGTTCTAGCTAGTTGGGGCAAGTTAGAACTAACAATATTCGAAGTGATATAATGAGAGGTAGAAAATAAGCCCAAGTGAAAGGAAGATACCGTGTGATAGATAATATAAAGAGCTACACACCAGCGAAGACCATGTGAAAACGGAGACCGGAGGTGGTCGGAAAACGCACGCGAAGTCTGCATGACGCTGCTGTTTTCTGCTCGCTGCTACCGTCAAGCGATGTTTCAGACATTACCGAGAGAGATAGAGAATGAGTTAGAGTATGATACAAATTAGAGGTGATAGACAACATGTAGGGCTAGTCACTAAAGAAGAAATTGACGGAAACGAAGATTGGAGGTGATCGGAAAGTGCATGCGAAGTCGGCACAAAACTGTAGTTTTCTACAGTGCAATCTCTCGTTGTTCGGGTTTGTTCTTCGTTGTTTGGAGCTTTTCGCCGTTGTCCAGGCTTACCAGAAGTGGGAAGAGGTTGTCGAGGTCATCAGGGTGTCTTAGTGTGCTTCATCGGAGGTGGGAGGAGCTTTTCTCAAGTTAGTTCTAGGCTCTTGGGCTCTCGAGTTAGTTCTAATTTGCCCAATGTTAGTTCTAACTCGCTCCATGTTAGTTCTAGCTCGCTTCATGTTAATTCTAACAAGTTTTAACTTTAATTCATCTTAGTTATAGGCTCTTAGGCTCTCAAGTTAGTTCTAACTTGCCCCATGTTAGCTCTAACCCGCTCCATATTAGTTCTAACCTGCCCTATGTTAGTTCTAGCTAGTTGGGGCAAGTTAGAACTAATAATATTCGAAGTGATATAACGAGAGGTAGAAAATGAGCCCAAGTAAAAGGAAGATACCGTATGATAGACAATATAAAGGTCTACATACCGACAAAGATGGTAGTGAAAACAGAGACCGGAGGTGGCCGAAAAAAGCGCGCGAAGTCGGCACGGCGCTGCTGTTTTCTGCTCGCTACTGCCGTCGAGCAATGTTTCGGACATTACCGAGAGAAATAGAGAATGAGTTAGAGCGTGATACAAATTGAAGATGATAGGCAACATGTAGGTCTAGTCACCAAAGAAGAAATCGGCAGAAATGGAGATTGAAGGTGATCGAAAAGTGCGTGCAAAGTTGGCAAAAAACTACAGTTTTCTACAGTACAATTTCTCACCGTTCGTGTTTGTTCTTTGCTATTCGGAGCTTTTCGCCACTGTCCGGGCTTGCCGGAGGTAGGAGGAGGTTGTCAGGGTCGTCGGGGTATCTCGATGGGCTCCGTCGGAGGTAAAAGCAGCTTTTCTCCGTTCCCAAGAGCCTAGAACTAAGATGAATTAGAGCTAGAACTAGCTAGAACTAACATAGAGCGGGATAGAACTAACATGGGACGGGTTAGAACTAACATATGGTAAGTTAGAACTAATTTGAGAGCCCAAGAGCCTAGAACTAAGATGAATTAGAGCTAGAACTAGCTAGAACTAACATGGGGCGGGCTAGAACTAACATGGCATAAGTTAGAACTAAAATGGCACAAACTGGTCATTTACTATATGATGCCGTTCGAATCTGGAAAAGCTCAAAAGATCAAAGTTATAGGTCTCTTCAACGGCTTTCGAACAAGTCTTAAATCACCTCATTCCGAGTTCGGACGGAGAAATTATAGCAAAAATAATAATGTAAACTAACATGGCACAAACTGTATGTAAGATCTGAAAAAGTCTAAAAGACCAAAGTTGTAGGTCTCTTAAATAGCTTTCCAACAAATCTTAAATCATCTCATTCTGACTTCGGACGAAGAAATTACAGTAGAAATAACAATGTAAACTAACATGGTGTAGATTAGAACTAACATAACAGGGACTAGGACTAACATTGCATAAGTTAGAACTAACATGGCATAGTTAGAACTAAAATGGTACAAACTTATCATTTACTATCTGATGCCATTCGAATATGGAAAGGCTCAAAACACCAAAGTTGTAGGTCTCTTCAATGGCTTTCGAACAAGTCTTAAATTACCTCATTCCGAGTTCGGACAAAAAAATTATAGCGAAAACAATAATGTAAACTAACATGGCATAAACTGTATGTAACATCTGGAAAAGTCTAAAAGACCATAGTTGTAGGTCTCTTTAACAGCTTTCTAACAAATCTTAAATCACCTCATTCCGACTTCGAAGGTAGAAGTTATAGCGGAAACGACAATGTAAACTAACATGGCGTAGATTAGAACTAACATAACATGAGCAAGGACTAACATGGCATAAGTTAGAACTAACATGACATAAGTTAGAACTAACATGGTACAAACTGATCATTTACTATCTAATGTCATTCGAATCTGGAAAAGCTTAAAATACCAAAGTTGTAGGTCCCTTCAATGGCTTTCCAACAAGTCTTAAATCACCTCATTCCGAATTCGGATGGATAAATTACAGCGAAAACAATAATGTAAATTACGGTTTTCCAACAAGTCTTAAATCACCTAGTTTAAGATCTTACATACAATTTGTGTCATGTTAGTTTACATTATTGTTTTCACTGTAATATATTGTCTATCACACGGTATATTCCTTTCACTTGGGCTCATTTTCTACCTCTTGTTATATCGCTTTAAATATTGTTAGTTCTAACTTGCCCCAACTAGCTAGAACTAATATGGGACGGGCTAGAACTAACATGTGACGGGTTAAAACTAACATGAGGTAAGTTAGAACTAACTTGAGAGCCCAAGAGCTCAAGAACTAAGATTTCGGATATAAGATCAAGACACGATTATTTTTTCCGATTAGAAAAAAAAGAAAAGAAATTGAGGGTATTGTTGGTTCATCAACAGAGGAGAGTCACAAGTAAAAAAAAATAAAGAAGACATTAAAAGTCTCGTTAGAATTGAAGTCAAAATTAGTCATGTCATTCACTTTCTTCTTTGACTTCAAAACCCGCCATTACGTCCACGAGCCTCAACATAAAAATACAATTTTGATTTATGTAAATCACGAGACTTCTGTGAGCCCTTGCTTTTCTGACACAAGGCTAAGTCACACATGAGAAACAAATGAATTGAATATTTAATTAAACTCCATGATTTTTTCTCTCATATCCAGCAAACATAACATGCCCGTTGCGACAAACTCGAGGGTGAGGCTTAGGGGCCTGGGCGGAGGCGGCAACGGCGATGGCGAGGAAGGCGAGGGTCAGGGCGACGAGCTTGAGAAAGCCCTTGGTTTTAGAGAGAGAGAGGGGGGAGAGAGAGAGAGAGAGAGAGAGAGAGAGAGAGAGAGAGAGAGAGAGAGAGGATGAGAGAGTTGGGTTTGAGGGATTGAAGAGAGGGGATAAGGTTATTTTGGGGATTTTAGCTTAGCTGGCATGTAATAATTGCTAAAAAGGAGCTGCAGTACAATCACACTTCAAGGGGCTGAATCACATGGGGGAAACTAAGAGGGACTGCAGCACATAAAGTTTTTGTTTTTGGGACCTAGACACATTTTTCCCAAAAAAAACGCTCATCGTAGATATTTTATCTAGTAAAAAAATTATGATTCTTAAGAAAAACATATAGAAGGACATTATTGTAGTTTCCTTTTGAGTTGCCGTATCTCCCTTGACAACTGATAACCCGGATCCTTTTCAGACTGCATCTTCCTTGCCTTTCGACTTTCGACTCCTCCTCCATCACCTTAACATTATTTAAACTCACAATAAAAGTTTTGTGCAAAATGAAAACTATTAGAAAGAATTAATAGGCAAAAATCCCATGAAACAGAGTATATATTATAAGTTATTACCAATTTACTCACTGCGTGTTTGTTTGTGTTGTCGGATAAAGATCTGATAATCATATTTTATTATAATTTTATACACTCATTATCTATTTTTAATGAATAAATATATCACTAATAATTATTTTTATCTTTAATTGCAGATTAATAAAGAATAAAGCCCAAAAATCCCATCTTTCAACAAAAGCTCATGAATTAAATGAAGAACACAAGCAAGAGCCAAAAATCCCAAGCCCAGAATCAAGCCGAGTAGCTTGTAGAAGCCGGAGAAAATAAAAAAAATCAAATATGAAAACAAAATATATTCAAGATGGTTGGCCGTAAAGAAATGATGATATCTCTAATTCCGGAAGGCGGAATTTAACATATAATATATGAAAAGCGCCTATCTCGACGAGACGAAGTCATCTGTGGAGGCAGATTTTTGATTGGACATCGATGCCAGCATCGATGCTGGCATCGATACCGGCATCGATGTCAGCATCGATGCTGGTATCGATGGCTACGATTCAGTTACAGATCAATGGCTGATTTTTGATGGTTTTGGATAAGGATTCAAATCAAGGGCTCTTATTAATTGAAGTTTACTATAAATAGGGGTAGAGAGTGAGGGGTTAGAGGGGTAAAAATTTTTATAACTCCTTTTGGAGAGGAGGGCTACTCTTAATTGAGAAGGCCTTCTAAATTTGTAACTTTTTGTTACAATTAATAAAATAATTTTTTCATCACTTTAAATTTTTCTCTTCTTCTCTTTGTTGGATGATGAAGATGAAGATGAAGATGGAGATTAATTTGAAGGTTTGTTTTTTTTATTTCCCTTTTATTGCTTATTAGTTTAGATTTATTTTCATGCTTGTAATTAGATTTTATTTTCTTGTTTAAATAGCCAAGAGGCTAGAACCCTCTTACCTTAGATTTATTTCATGCTTATAGAGTAGATTTATTTTCTTACATTTAATTCTTACAATTTATTTTATAGTTTAGATTTTGTAATTTATTTTGTAGTTAGATTTTAATTTCTTATACTATTCACATTGAGGCTAGAATCTTTTTGGGTTTAGTTTTTCTTTTTGTTCATTTTTATTTTCTTTGATTCGCCTTTAGGCTAGAACCCTCTAGGGAATCACCTTTTTCTAAGAAGTGGATTCAATTCTAGATTACCCATATCTTTAATTGAATTCGCTATCTTTACATTCTTGATTTTTCCTTCTTGCCTTGTTGATCACATTTATATTATCACTTCCACTCTCAAATATATTCATTTACACAATCATTTTCATTCTCTCCATCTCTCCACAATAACACTCACTCATCACTCCTATTTGTCACGCACACAACATAAGAACCGACTTTATATTTTCTCCTACAAAACACCTTCCTCGTGGATCGATATCTTTATACTATAACTTGACACGGTTGTGTACTTGCAACATTTTTGCTACATGTTTATACCGGAACCAAGTTTTTGGCGTCGTTGCCGGGGAAGGTGCTCAAATAGGTTTTAATTATTTTTTCTTGGGAAGGTGCTCAAGTAGGTTTTAATTATTTTTTCTTTAATTTGTGTGTTTATTGTGAAGGAAACGCTTGGAGCTTGAAGATCGCGGATTGGAGAACTAGGATTTGAAGATTTGCTTTCGAGTAAGTCTTCTTTCTAGCGTTTTTAATTCTACCCCTTTTAATTAGCTTCACAATTAGAGACAATTAGGATTTTTAAAAAAGATTTTATTTTTTTTACCATAATAAAATCCATCTTTCACTTTGACATTTACTAACAAGATAATAAATTCAAATAATTTCCCCTTCTCATTTGTTTGATTGTTAACCTTAATTAAAAAAAGATTTTTTCTTTTCCATCCTTTTTAGTTGCTTTTAATTCATAGGGTTACATTTCATATTGTTAGTAGGAATTCACCAAGTGATTTGAGCATCTTGATTTGACACACACTTAAAAATATTTTTAAGGGCAAAACCCCATAATTAAGATAAGGTGAGGGATTTCATCACATTTTTCTTAACCTAAAAATCACTAATTTCTCACTACACCATCCAAGCCTAATAAAACTCATTAGACGTTGGCCCTAAGGATTCGAGCTCAATAAGGAACAAAGAATCCTTAAGTGAACCGGTTTAAGTTTTCTTGGATTAGTTGGTGTCTAAGGCAAGATTTAGGGGATGCGTAAAGCTCTCCGCAAGGAATGAGGTACTTAATTGATCTCTGATCACCCTCTAGTACTATCCTTACCAGGCTAACTATCCGGGTAAAACTTTAATCTTTTCACTTTAGGAGTTTTTGGTTAGGAGCTAGTCTAGTTGAATTAGGCTTAACCCTAGAGTTAGAGTGATTGAAAAGTGGTTGATTTTGATTTGTTTTAGATAGATTTTTCCTCTTTTTCCATTCTCTCCTCATTAAAAAAAACTAACTTAAAAAAAAGGAGTATAAAAAGAAATAGTTTTGGTGTATGCAACCATGGATTAGGGATAATACACATCGATTAATTCGTTTTGAACAAATCATAGAAATGGAGCATCCTAATCCACCCGTTCTTCAAGATATGTGCTATCCCATTAGGAATGCAATCCCCTCTTACATTAGGCTCCCCGAAACAAATGGAATAAATTTTGAGCTTAGACCGTATTACATAAACATGCTTCTAAATTCCTTGGAAATGAAACAGAAGATGCATATATTTTTATCTCAGAATTTGAGGAAGTGTGTATTATGATTAAAATGAGAGAATTAACAGAAGATGTCATCAAACTCAGATTTATTGCATTTTCTCTCAAAGACAAAGCAAAAAAATGGCTGTATAGCTTACCCGTAAATTCCATCACTACTTGGGAGGAATTTATCACCGTTTTTCTTAAAAAAAATTTCCTATCCATAAAACGGTGAAGCTAAGAAACAGCATCATGAATTTTAAAATTATCCCGGGAGAACCTTTTTGGAAGTATTTTGACCGATTTAAAGATCTTCTCATCCAATGTCCTCATCACGGTTTAGAAAAATGGTCATTGTGCCAAATAATTTATGAGGGATTAGATTATTCTGCAAAAACTTCCTTAGAATCAATGTGCCATGGGGATTTTATGAGGAAAAATGCAGACAAAGCTTGGGAATTTCTAGAGAGTCTATCCGAGAAAACAATACAATGGGAACACTGTGATGATAGGGTTTCATCAGTTCTCAATTCTAAGTCTAGTGGTCCTTCCTTGAAGTCAAACATTGCTTCTGAAGCGAAGATGGCGACAATTCTGTGGAGGTTAGAAGCCTTAGAAATTAAGGAACGAGCTCCATCTCAAATCAATCATGTTTCTGCCCAAGGATGTCATAATTGTCAGTCTCCTACCCATGTTTCAGAGGAATGCCCTCTCCTAGGAAATAACTATACATTAGAACAGATGAACGCTGCATTCCAGCGCCCTATAAATGATCCATTTTCTCTAACCTACAATCCAGGTTGGAGAAATCATCCCAACTTTGCATGGAATCAAGGAAATTCTCCTGGAACTCAAAACTTTACTCCCGCTTCGACCCAACAATTTCCTAGGGGAAACACATTTCCTTTCAATCCATAATTTCAACAACCCAATCTGTCGTATCAAAATCAGTCTCCTCTTCATCAAGCTGTAATTCAGACTCCTCACAATCCAGATCAGGATAAACGTCTCAATGTCTTGGAAAGGGGTTTGGAAACCATAATTAAGGCCTCCACTCAAACCACGAATATGTTGACTCAAACATCCAACACTCTGAATTCCTTTATGCAATCAACCGGACAAATGCTCAATTCCAACACTCAAGCTATAGCTAGATTAGAATCCCAACTTGGTCAACTAGCTAGTGCCGTGAGTGAAAGAGAGAAAGGAAAATTTCCAAGTCAACCCGTGGTCAACCCTAAGGACACAGGATGTAGTTCATCCTATGAAGCTCAAGTGAATGCAATCCATTCACTTCGGTCAGGTAGACAAGTCAATAATCAAGTGAGAACTCCTCCAAGTCAAACTTTTGATCCAGTACAAATACCTTCTCCTTCTCCTTCTGATGAATCTATTCAACAATCATCCCCCTCAGATGATCAAGACCTGAATCGGAACCTGGGCCTGCTTTTGATAGGTTTAGACCAGTTGCTCCTTTTCCAGATAGACTCAGGCTTAGGAAACACTCCCCTCAAGAGGAGAAGATCCTAGAAACATTCAAGCAGGTTAAGGTCAATATTCCTCTCTTAGATGTAATTGAACAAATTCCATCTTATGCTAAATTTTTAAAAGAATTATGCACTAAGAAGAGGAGAATAAATGTTCCAAAGAAAGTCTTTTTAGCCGTCAATATCAGTGAAATGCTATCAAATCCCATACCTTTGAAACGTAAAGATCCAGGTTCCCCTATCATTTCATGTATCATTGGTAATACTCACATTGATAAGGCGCTTTTAGACTTAGGGGCCAGTGTTAATTTACTTCCATATTCAGTCTACCAGCAATTGGGTCTAGGTGTACTGAACCCAACCAAATGCACCTTACAGTTGGCTGATAGATCTGTTAAGATCCCTATGGGTGAGTTAGATGATATTCTGATTAAGGTTGGAGATTTTATTTTTCTAGTAGATTTTGTAGTCTTGGAAACACAGCATGCTTCCAATCCCAAAGGATAGACACCTGTCATCTTAGGATGACCTTTCTTAGCCACTTCTAATGCTCTCATCAACTGTAGAACTGGTCAAATAAAACTATCTTTTGGGAATTTGACTGCTGACCTTAACATTTTTAATCCAGGGGACCAGCCAAATAATCATCCTCTAGAAATAAATTACATTCAGGATAAGAAGAAGAAGAAGAAGAAGAGTCTGATTTGAGTTTTGAGGAAACTTTTGATGAAGAGTTAGAGTTTTTAGAAGAAGCAGATCAGGTCCTTGAGAATAATGAAACTGTGTTAAATATTTGCTGTTTTGAATTAAATTTTGAAGAACTCTTTCTTGATGAACTTAGATTCTTGGAGAATAACCAACAACCAAATTTTCAAAACTCTACAGAAGAATTGGTTGTTAGAAAACAAAACTTTACAGTACAAGAGTCTGAGTTCATTAAGAAATACAAAATGCATGACACCAATAATACCTATCTTACTTTGTTGCAAGAATTATTGAACACCCCGAAATGCTTGGAATTTCACATTATTGATTATATCATTCTGAATTTATTTAAAATCCGGGGAAGAATTTTCAACAATAAGGTAGGATTCAATGTAGAATACGAGCTCTTCGTGTTGAACACTTCATTCTACATTATTTGTTTTGTTTATTTTAGAATAATAAAAAGAATTTATTCTTCTCTCATTCGAGAGTTTCTTATTCAGTTGAAAACAAATAATAAAAAAGAAAAAATGAAAAGAAAAAAAGAAAAGAAAAAAAAGAAAAAAAAAGAAAAAAAAGAAAAAAAAGAGAAAGAAGAATAAATTTTTGATTTCATCCTCCTCAGACCAAAGGTAATTGCTGATTTTTATTAGTCGACCAAATGTAAGTATTTCACTTCTTATCTGCTTTACTTTGTGCATCATAGAGTTTGCATTGAGGACAATGCAAAATTTAGGTGTGGGGGTGGGAATTAGGTATTTTTCTATTTGTTTTATATTTTTTGTTGCATTTTTATCATTTTTTTCCTTTTCCAAAAAAATATAAAAATATCGTCACTTGCCAAATTGATAGAGTTATGTAATAATTCATTTATTTGATAAATTTTAAATTTTCTAATCTGTTATTTATTCAAGTTCACTTTTTATGATAACTCTAAATAAAGTTCTTAAGAAATGATTTTCAAAGTAGTATACTTTACTTAAGCCTTAACTTATATTTTATTTAAAATAATAGAATACATGCTTAGCTGAGAGTTAAAAATAATTTTTCAAAGTGGTTTGACTTACATATTTTTCAGAATATATACACATATACATATAAAAAAATTTGTAAAAAGAAGAGTACGAAAAATGGGCACCAAAAGAAAAAAAAATAAAAAGAAAAAAAACTCTTAAATTCAAGGTAATTCTATCTTATAAAGCCTAAGTTGGTCGAGTAATTAAGCCCAATGAGTATTTTCATACTTAATGACCTAAGCCCAATTGGGTTGGGATCCATTGGCCCAAAACTCGTTAAATGGCCGCTTAGAAAGCCCGTTAAAGTAGAAAAAAATCACCAAGGAAGAAAGAGTTAATAATAATAATAATATAAAAAATAAAAATAAAAATACTAATAAATGTTTTATATATAGTTATATTTGTATATATGGTCTTGGAAAATATTTTAGATCAAGCAACCTGAATATTATTTTAAACAAAGAGTTAGCATGTTCTTTTCAAAACTTTTAATTTAAATTTCTAAGTTTGGCCTGGTTTTGTATTGCTATAATGAGAAGATTTTCTAGAAATTTACCTTAGAGTCATATATAAAAACGTTTTCTTGAGTGATAACTAGCTTCAATTAGATTGTCTAAAGTTATCAAGTGAATTTAGTTATTCACTGACTTCTTTAATTTGGCAAATTGACCGAATTTTGTGGGTATATTCACTACAAACCCTCACGAGACTACAACTCATCCACTAGGGTAACCTAGGGGTTTAAAGGCTTGTTGTACGCGCTAAATACAACCGCGATTCCTACGAAAGTGAGTTAGGTTTTCTTTTCTTTTTCGTTCTTTGCTAGAGGACTAGTAAAAGTTTAGGTGTGAGGGTATTTGATAATTATATTTTATTACAATTTTATACCCTCATTATCTATTTTTAATGAATAAATATATCATTAGTAATTGTTTTTATCTTTAATTGCAGGCTAATGAAGAATAAAGCCCAAAAATCCCATCTCTTAACAAAAGCTCATGAATTAAATGAAGAACACAAGCAAGAGTCAAAAATCCCAAGCCCAGAATCAAGCCGAGTAGCTTGTAGAAGCCGGAGAAAATAAAAAAAACCAAATATGAAAACAAAATATATTTAAGATGGTTGGTCGCAAAGAAATGACGATATCTCTCAATCCGGAAGGCAGAATTTAACATATAATATATAAAAATCGTCTATCTTGACGAGACGAAACCATCTGTGGAGGTAGATTTTTGATTGGACATCGATACTGGCATCGATAGCGGCATCGATGCCAGCATTGACGCTGGTATCGATGGCTACGGTTCAGTTACAGATCAATGGCTGATTTTTGATGGTTTTAGATAAGGATTCAAATCAAGGGCTCTTATTCATTGATGTTTACTATAATGTGACGCCCCTGGGTTCACAAAAGGCTGCAGTTCAAGGTGAAACCAAGAATGTCAAACCTGTCATGCACCACACCGTGCAACAACATGTTTCACCATCACAGTTAACATCTATCTAGTAGAGTCAATAACAGGTGTAGGTACAAAAGCAAGTAAAAGATAATATATGAAGGTCTGATGAAATAATAATGATCAAATAGATGTCTCATCATCCAACAAATGGAAAAAAAATACATAGTCAATGTCTGAGTAAATAAAGCGGAGTACTCAACAAGTCTCAAATACAAGTATCTGACAAAAAGGAAAATAAGGCACACCGCCTTTACAACTTCTAGAACAACGCTCTCAACTATCTACATAATCTATAGTGGAGCTCCAACATAAATATAACTAAACAGCTGACACTAGGGTGTGTCGCCATCAACCTGCGACTCTCCGGGCTCCTGGCTCGTTACCTGAAAGGAGGAGGGACAACGAGCGTCAAAGCGCTAGCGAGTAACATCACAACCAAACCCCAAGGGAAAAGGGCTCGTTGTATATGAAAATACAGATAATATATAATAGATTTAAAATCATTGATCTTACTAAAGAGGGTCTTAGTATTTAGGAATTTACAACACGAGAATAGGTTCGTCGAGCGAAATAATCCAAACAAGGAAACCCTCATGTATATACCTTATATCTCATATTTATAAACTCCTAAATACCAAACCTAAGGTTCTAGTACAGTAACAATAATAAAAGAAATACGACAAACACCAGAGCATAATTACAGTGCTGTGACATAGTCAACATAAGTATCATGTTATTACTTACATGAATATCATGTCAAAACCTACATAAGTATTATGTCAGAATCTACATAATCATCATGTCGTGAACTGCTGTAAAATAGTCATTTGCAGGGTTAAGAGCTATGTCCGAAATAGGAAATATATGTTGTAGTTTCCAAACTCATGGAATAAGTGGCAAAAGTCCAACACGAGGACTGAGATGGATTATAGTCCAACACGAGGACTTCTATGGATTATAGTCCAGCACGAGGACTGTGGAATAGTAAAAATATCGTTACGATACATGTAGTGAAATCTACTTATCAATCTCACAACCAAATCAGTATATAAGTCCTAAATTTATACCCCCAGGTCATCTATCATGCATGGACACATAGTGGGACTAATCTCCCAGGTCAGATAATCCAGGCAAACCCTCGAACATGAGTAAAATACTCAAAATACATAAAACTGGAAATTGGCAACAGAGAGTTCGGCGGTCGACCGCACACTGATACGCATCTGACGGTCGACCGCTGCGACCTCACGGTCGACCGACAGAGCGTCGCGGTCGACCGATGAGGCTCTGCGGTCGACCGCAGTCCTAAAACGAGCCCAGCGGTCGACCGCACCGGTCGACCGCCAAGCGGACAGAAACCCAAATCTGGGTTTTCTGTCAGCTGTTAAACCTGAAATCAAACTTTATATTTTACGATAACATGAGTTTTAATGATTCAAAAAAAATCTTACTGAAGATAAACAACTAATCCCAAGCTTGAAATCTACATTTCCAATATTCTAAAACCATGAGAACCAATCCCAAAAACGTTTTAATAATTGTAAAAACGATTTAACTGTTGTTTAGGCAAATTTCAGATCTAGATCTTCATTAAACGAATCATTGGTGAGCTTTTGAAAACTGAAAACATGATTCTTGCAATCCATATTGTAAAGAACTCATTTTTATACAAAAATTACCTTTTGGGCTCATCAAAATTAAAAAAAAATCCAAGAGAAAACTATAGAAAACAGGGTGAGGGATTGGGGGAGATGATACTCGCCTTAGATGCTGACAAACTGCCCTGGAGATGGTCCTCCTTCGATCAAATCTGCGAAAATCCCCTGGAACTCTTCCGAACTCCTCAATTTGCCAGCTCCAGCTAGGGTTTTTAGGTCTGAGATCAAGAGGAGCTCTCCTGGGTTAGAATAGTATATGTACCAATTCCCTAACCCGACCCGAAACCCAAAAGACCAAAACAAAAATCTGTAAAAACCCAAACCTGGAAACTTCTCTGACCGTTGTGTGGTCGACTGACACGGTCGACCGCCACGGTCGACCGCGTCGGTCGACCGCGCAGCTGTAAAATGCCTGCTGCTAGGCCTTTTTACATGCTGGTCATTCACTCGATTTCTCTCACTTATAAATACCTGTTGGGTTCCCAAACACTGATAAATATATACATCTTATATATATATGGTTATTTATCACAAAAGAAAGATTTATTACTATTTATTCACACAATTTCATTATAAAATTTCGGGGTTTTACATTCTTTCCCCCTTAAAAGAATTTCGTCCTCGAAATTTGGAAATCATACAAACCTTGGAATGTGAACTCCTAGATAACCTTATAGAGATATTTACACTTAACGATCTAAAATGATAATATTCTTGCTCAAATCCTAATTTAGTAGAACTAGTACCTCGGGCGAAAAATCCAAACAAGGAACCCCCCATACATATACCATGTGTTCCAAAAGATTAAAAATTAAGCGAAAGTATTCTCATTCTAGCGTTAAATGCAAACATAACCAAAGATATGCACATAAGTTAAGACATGTAACACAATAAGAATTTATTTACCCGCTCCACCAAGTGTGGGTAGTCACGACGTATGTCCTCTTCGCGCTCCCAAGAAATCTCCTCGATGCCTCCTCGGTTCCACTGAACTTTCACCAAGGGAATTACCTTGTTCCTGAGTTTCTTGTCCTCCTTGGCAAGTATACAAACCGGAATCTCAATAGTGGATAAGTCATCCTAAAGCTCGATCTCCGGTGCATCCAATACTCGCTGATGCTCCTCATCATGCAAGTGCTTCTTAAGCATAGAAATATGGAACACGTTGTGTATACTAGACATAGATGCTGGAATATCTAGTTTGTACGACACTGCTCCAATGCGCTCTAGAATCTGAAAAGGCCCAATATATCTCGGTGCAAGTTTCCCTCACCTCCCGAATCGCTGCACGCCCTTCATAGGCGATACCTTAAGCATAACCAAATCTCAAATCTGAAACTCTAGGGGTCTCCGCCTCTTATCTGCATAGCTCTTCTGCCGACTCTGAGCGGCTAGAATCCGCTCCCTGATCAAAGCTACCTTCTCAGTAGTCTGCCTCACTAGCTCTGGCCCAAGCATCAAGCTGTCCTCCAGCTCGGCCCAACATATCGGTGACCTACAAGGCCTCCCGTACAATGCTTCATACGGGGCCATACCGATCGTCGCTTGATAACTATTGTTATAAGTGAACTCTACTAGTGGAATATGGTCCTCCCAACTGCCTTGGAAGTCAATGACACATGCCCGCAACATGTCCTCCAATACCTGATTCACCCTCTCCGTCTGGCCATCAGTCTGGGGGTGGAATACACTGCTATAGGATAGCGTGCTGCCAAATGAGTCCTGGAAACTCCTCCAAAAATGTGAAGTGAAAACTGATCCTCGATCCGACACAATCGTGTCCGGTACTCCGTGAAGTCGAACTATCTCCCGAATGAAGATCCTCGCATAAGTCTCAGCGGTATAAGTGGTCCTCACCGGAATGAAATGTGCTGACTTCGTCAATCGATCCACTATCACCCACACAGAATCATTCCCCTTCTTCGACTTCGGCAACCCCACAATAAAATCCATAGAAATGTCTGCCCACTTCCACTCTGGGATGGGTAAAGGCTGGAGTGTCCCTGCCGGTCTCTGATGCTCTGCCTTCACCTGCTGACAGGTAAAACATCTGGCCACATAGTCTACAATCTCTCTCCGCATACCACTCCACCAGAAATGCCTCTTCAGGTCTTTGTACATCTTGGTAGTCCCTGGATGTACTGTGTACCGAGTACGGTGCGCCTCATCAAATAACTCCCTCTTCAGCTCTGCACTGGCTGGCATAATCAATCTACCATTCATCCGCAATCCTCCATCTGCTCCAATGGTCCAATCCGCCTTAGGCTCTTTGAAAATCTCCCCCTTACGGGTTTGAATCTAAGAGTCTTCCAACTGTGCTCTAACAACCCTGTCACTCCAAGATGGCTGCACTGACATAGCTCCCAAGAATGCACTAGTTCCTCCAATCTCGGGTCTAAAATCAAACTGGCTAAGAGTGATAAGATCTCTGTACAATGAACACCTCAAATCCGCAACCCGATGTCGATGCTTCCTACTCAAAGCATCTGCTACGACGTTCGCCTTCCCTGGATGATACTGAATCGCGAAATCGTAGTCCTTGATAAACTCAATCCACCTCCTCTGCCTCTGATTGAGTTCCTTCTGAGAAAAGAGATACTTTAGACTCTGATGGTCTGTGAATAGCTCAAACTGCACTCCATACAAGTAGTGCCTCCATGACTTCAGTGTAAATACCACTGCTGCTAACTCCAAGTCATGAGTGGGGTAGTTCTGCTCATGCACCCTCAACTGCCGTGAGATATAGGCTACTACCCTCTGAGTCTGCATCAATACGCCTCCCAAGCCTGCCAATGATGCATCCGTGTATACAACGAACGTCCTGTCGCTGCTCGGAATAGTCAAAACTGGCGTTGTAGTCAATTTAGCCTTCAAAACATCAAAGGCCTTCTGGCACTCCAAGCTCCATATGAACTGTACACCCTTCTTCGTAAGGCATGTAATCGGTGACGCAATCTTCAAGAAGTCCTGAATAAACTTCCTGTAATATCCAGCTAAACCCAAAAAGCTACGAATCTCTGACACCGTCTTCGGTGGCTCCTAATCAAGAACTGCCGTGACCTTAGCCGGGTTCACTGCTATGCCCTCTCTACTAATGACGTGGCCAAGAAATCTAACTTCTGAAAGCCAAAACTCACACTTACTGAACTTAGCATACAACTGGTGCTCCTGAAGGGTCCTCAACGCTATCCGTAGATGCTCCTCATGATCTGCCTCCGATCTCGAGTAAATGAGTATGTCGTCGATGAAGACGATCACAAACTGATCTAAGAAGGGACGAAAAACCCGGTTCATCAAATCCATGAATACCGCGGGTGCATTGGTCAACCCAAATGGTATGACCAAGAACTCGAAGGATCCATATCGAGTAAGAAAGGCGGTCTTGGGAACATCCATCTCCCGAACCCGCAACTGATGATAGCCAGAACGAAGATCAATCTTCGAGAAATACTGCGCTCCCTGCAACTGGTCAAACAAGTCATCAATCCTAGGTAGTGGGTACCTATTCCGGATAGTGACCTTGTTCAACTCTCTATAATCTATGCATAATCTCATACTACCGTCCTTCTTCTTCACGAAGAGGACTGGCACGCCCCACGGAGAATGACTCCGACGAATAAAACCCTGAGCTAACAACTCGTCCAACTGGGTCTGAAGCTCCCTCATCTCAGCTGGTGCCATGCGATAGGGTGCGCGGGATATCGGGGCTGTGCCTGGCTGCAACTCAATACAGAACTCGACCTCTCTCACAGGAGGTAACCCAGGTATGTCCTGAAAGACATCCTGATAATCCGAGACAACTCTAGTCTCTAATAACTCAGCACCCTGATCCCGTCGCATCACCTCCTCGATGTATGCTAGAAATGACTCCGCAAATCGGTTACCCTGAGAGGTAGCTATAATAATCTCGGACCCATCGGACGCTCGTAACTTGACTGTCTTCGCAAAGCAGTCAATACTAATATGGTAGGAAGACAACCAATCCATACCAAGGATGACATCGAACTCGGACATATGCAACACTATCAAATCCACTATGAACTCCGACTCGTCTAGACTGACGGTACACCTCCTACAAACGCTCTCCAGAAGCAATACCTCACCTAAAGGGGTGGAAACAGATAGAGGGGTGTCTAGAGGCTGAGCTACGAGCTGGAGTCTAGTCATAAATGCATGCGAGATGAATGAATGCGAAGCTCCCGAATCGAAAAGAATACGGGCGGGAAGAGAGTTCACAAAGAACGTACCCTCCACTACAGCTCCGCTGGCGCCATGATCACGAGGAACCACTGCATATACCCTGCCCGTGGCTGAAGACTGCTCTGCTGATGGTGCTAGAGAATATGGGATAATCTGTCCCTGAGGAACATCCTGAACTGCCCGAATCCGTCCCTCAGTCCTCTGAGCTGCTGGCGGTGCCTCAAGCCTGTTCTGCTTGCCCTGACCTCTGCCCTGCTGACGCTGCTGCTACTGCTGGTTCGGACCTTTGCGCTGCTGGGCTCCTGCTGGTGCGCTACGGCACTCCGATGCCTTATGCCCGACCTTGTGATAGTTAAAACAGGATCCCTGGAACTTGCGCTGCTGATGCGCTCTCTGATCCTGCTGGGGTCCCCTTTTATAAGGGCCCTAATGCTGCTGCTGCTGCTGTCCAGAAAAAGGTCTCTTGTTCTTGTTCTTATCCCCACTCTGTCCTATCTTGGCCTTCCCTTCCTTGTCCTTCTGGAACATAGTGGTCTCGATTTCCTGAGAAGTGGCAGCCTCAACTACCTCCCTGACTGAATAAAATCTCCTCGACACGAGATACCGTCGGAGATTAGGGTGAAGCCCAGCTAAGAACATCTGAGCCTGATGCTCTCCCGTCTGCCACATGCCTGTGAAATGTAACAGATCCATGAACCGGCTCTCAAAATCAGCCACTGACATGTCCCCCTGAGTTAATCGGGATAACTCAAGCTCCTTTCCTGTCCGTGCTGCAGAAGAAATGTACTGTCCATCGAAGAAGTATATGAAGTCCTCCCATGTGAGGGTCAGCCTCTGCTCTGGAGTAAACTGGAGTCGGTACCACCTCCCGACATCCCCTTTCAGGCTGTAGGATGCCAGTCTCTGCTTCTGGACTGAATCTACACCGAGTATATCGAGAATGTTGATCACATTCTCCTCCCACTTATGGGCTGCAAGAGGATCTGGTGACCCCTGGAACTCTGGTGCCCTCATCTTCTGGTACCTCTCCACCATACGGAGCCAAGTCTCCTGCTCTGTGGCTCTGTCTGGGACTGCTAAAGGAATAGCTGCAGGCGTGACCTCTGGGGGTCTCTCTCTAACAGGAACGGCAGGTATCCCCTGCTGCTGAGCTACTGGTGGTAGTGGTGTCGGTGGTACTATATGAGTTGTCACCAACTCCTCAATAGCTGTCATCCGAGCGATAAGAGGGGCCATAAGGTCCACCAGATACTGAGGAGCCAGATGCGGCTCGGGTGGAGCCTGCTGAGGCTCGGACTGAGCTGGCTGCTGGGACTCTTCCTGGCTAGCTCTCCTGGTACGAGGTCTACCACGTCCTGCCATCTCTCTCCTGATGGTAAGAAAAATAAAAAAATTCATGAGTCAAATAGGCCTTTATAAACAGCGTATCACAATATAATTTTCACGACATATAATATTTGCACAATTACTTTAAACTTATTCAAAAATAGTTGTCATAAAAAAAATTTCTCAAATTTTTGAGATATACGCATATATCGTCCTTACTCATACTAGGAAATCCTTACGGACTCTATACATGAATCCTAAGAAACTCTATCCTAGCTCCACGACTCGACACAGGATGATCCTAAGGATACTGAAACTAGAGCTCTGATACCAACTGTGACGCCCCTGGGTTCACACAAGGCTGCAGTCCAAGGTGAAACCAAGAATATCAAACCTGCCATGCACCACACCGTGCAACAACATGTTTCACCATCACAGTTAACATCTATCTAGTAGAGTCAATAACAGGTGTAGGTACAAAAGCAAGTAAAAGATAATATACGAAGGTCTGATGAAATAATAATGATCAAATAGATGTCTCATCATCCAACAAATGGAAAAAAAAATACATAGTCAATGTCTGAGTAAATAAAGTGGAGTACTCAACAAGTCTCAAATACAAGTATCTGACAAAAAGGAAAATAAGGCACACCGCCTTTACAACTTCTAGAACAACACTCTCAACTGTCTACCTAATCTATAGTGGAGCTCCAACATAAATATAACTAAACAGCTAACACTAGGGTGTGTCGCCATCAACCTGCGACTCTTCAGGCTCCTGGCTCGTGACCTGAAAGGGGGAGGGACAACGAGTGTCAAAGCGCTAGCGAGTAACATCACAACCAAACCCCAAGGGAAAAGGGCTCGTTGTATTTGAAAACATAGATAATATATAATAGATCTAAAATCATTGATCTTACTAAAGAGGGTCTTAGTATTTAGGAATTTACAACACGAGAATAGGTACGTCGAGCGAAATAATCCAAACAAGGAAACCCTCATGTATATACCTTATATCTCAGATTTATAAACTCCTAAATACCAAACCCAAGGTTCTAGTACAGTAACAATAATAAAAGAAATACGACAAACACAAGAGCATAATTACAGTGCTGTGAAATAGTCAACATGAGTATCATGTTATTACTTACATGAATATCATGTCAAAACCTACATAAGTATTATGTCAGAATCTACATAATCATCATGTCGTGAACTGCTGTAAAATAGTCATTTGCAGGGTTAAGAGCTATGTCCGAAACAGGAAATATATGTTGTAGTTTCCAAACTCATGGAATAAGTGGCAAAAGTCCAACACGAGGACTGAGATGGATTATAGTCCAACACGAGGACTTCTATGGATTATAGTCCAGCACGAGGACTGTGGAATAGTAAAAATATCGTTACGATACATGTAGTGAAATCTACTTATCAATCTCACAACCAAATCAGTATATAAGTCCCAAATTTATACCCCCAGGTCATCTATCATGCATGGACACATAGTAGGACTAATCACCCAGGTCAGATAATCCAGGCAAACCCTCGAACATGAGTAAAATACTCAAAATACATAAAACTGGAAATTGGCAACAGAGAGTTCGGCGGTCGACCGCACCGGTCGACCGCACCGGTCGACCGCACACTGATACGCATCTGACGGTCGATCGCTGCGACCTCACGGTCGACCGACAGAGCGTCGCGGTCGACCGATGAGGCTCTGCGGTCGACCGCAGTCCTAAAACGAGCCCAGCGGTCGACCGCACCGGTCAACCGCCAAGCGGACAGAAACCCAAATCTGGGTTTTCTGTCAGCTGCTAAACCTGAAATCAAACTTTATATTTTACGATAACATGAGTTTTAATGATTCAAAAAAAATCCTACTGAAGATAAACAACTAATCCCAAGCTTGAAATCTACATTTCCAATATTCTAAAACCATGAGAACCAATCCCAAAAACGTTTTAATAATTGTAAAAACGATTTAACTGTTGTTTAGGCAAATTTCAGATCTAGATCTTCATTAAACGAATCATTGGTGAGCTTTTGAAAACTGAAAACTTGATTCTTGCAATCCATATTGTAAAGAACTCATTTTTATACAAAAAATACCTTTTGGGCTCATCAAAACTAAAAAAAAATCCAAGAGAAAACTATAGAAAACAGGGTGAGGGATTGGGCGAGATGATACTCGCCTTAGATGCTGACAAACTACCCTGGAGATGATCCTCCTTCGATCAAATCTGCGAAAATCCCCTGGAACTCTTCCGAACTCCTCAATTTGCCAGCTCCAGCTAGGGTTTTTGAGAGAAGAGAGATAGGGGCTAGGGTTTTAGGTCTGAGATCAAGAGGAGCTCTCCTAGGTTGGAATAGTATATGTACCAATTCCCTAACCCGACCCGAAAACCAAAAGACCAAAACAAAAACCCGTAAAAACCCAAACCTAGAAACTTCTCTGACCGCTGTGCGGTCGACCGACACGGTCGACCGCCACGGTCGACCGCGTCGGTCGACCGCGCAGCTGTAAAATGCCTGCTGCTAGGCCTTTTTACATGCTGGTCATTCACTCGATTTCTCTCACTTATAAATACCTGTTGGGTTCCCAAACACTGATAAATATATACATCTTATATATATGGTTATTTATCACAAAAGAAAGATTTATTACTATTTATTCACACAATTTCATTATAAAATTTTGGGGTTTTACATATAAATAGAGATAGAGAGTGAGGGGTTAGAGGGTGAAAATTTTTATAACTCCTTTTGGAGAGGAGGGCTACTCTTAATTGAGAAGGCCTTCCAAATTTGTAACTTTTTGTTATAATTAATAAAATAATTTTTTCACCACTTTAAATTTTTCTCTTCTTCTCTTTGTTGGATGATGAAGATGAAGATGAAGATGGAGATTAATTTGAAGGTTTGTTTTTCTTATTTCTCTTTTATTGCTTATTAGTTTAGATTTATTTTCATGCTTGTAATTAGATTTTATTTTCTTATTTAAATAGCCAAGAGGCTAGAACCCTCTTACCTTAGATTTATTTCATGCTTATAAATTAAATTTATTTCATACTTATAGAGTAGATTTATTTTCTTGCATTTAATTCTTATAATTTATTTTGTAGTTTAGATTTTGTAATTTATTTTGTAGTTAGATTTTAATTTCTTGCACTATTCACCTTGAGGATAGAACCCTCTTGGGTTTAGTTTTTCTTTTTGTTCATTTTTATTTTCTTTGATTTTTCTTTAGGCTAGAACCCTCTAGGGAATCACCTTTTTCTAAGAAGTGGATTCAATTCTAGATTACCCATGTCTTTAATTGAATCCGCTATCCTTACATTCTTGATTTTTATTTGTTCTTGATTTTTCCTTCTTGCCTTGTTGATCACATTTATATTATCACCTCCACTCTCAAATATATTCATTTACACAATCATTTTTATTCTTTCTATCTCTCCACAATCACATTCACTCATCACTCCTATTTGTCACGCACACAACATAAGAACCGATTTTATATTTTCTCCCACAAAACACCTTCCTCGTGGATCGATATCTTTATACTATAACTTGACAAGGTTGTGCACTTATAACATTTTTGCTACATGTTTATGCCGGAACCAAGATCTATCCTCAATCACTTGTAATCGAATCATCTTTTAAAAGATGATGAATAACTAAATAGCTAAATCATGTTGTAACAATTTTACAAATTATTATTAATAAGTCATGTTAGTCATTGTACTAATTAAAAGGATTACGAAAAGGATATTAAAAAAATTTACTGAATCTCACATTATCTTCACTTGCAATGTTATTGGATCCTCGACTTCTTGCAGATCTATACATATTAACCTGAGAAAACCAATATAATTCAGCTAAACCAACACCGCTACGATCAAGTAAATATGATACTCTACAATGAAAAGTATATAATTACATAAGTTAATACTCCTTTTAATCAAATAGACTTCAATAAGAAAACAATAAATAAATAAATAAACTCTACAAATAGATGGTTAAAGTTGTCACCTTTGATTTCTTCAGGACATGTAATTGATAGAACGAACGAGAAGAGTAGACGGTTATTCCTTGTTCTCTTTTGGTATAATTAGTTATCTTATTTTTAATTAACTAGTATGCAATACGTGCGTTGCACGTAATGCATATTAAGAAACTATAAGAGTCAAAATCCACAGTGTTTCCAATTATGCATTGAACTTATACACAATACACAAGATGAATGCCAATTAACCATTATCTCACAAGACTTGGGATATTGTCCATAGAGAAGGAACCTAATCAATCATATATATAGTACGCGTGATAAAAGTGACTGCACAATCAAGAAGAGGTAAGTTGATATTAACTGCAACTAATTAATATTCAGCATCATATTACAAACCAGCAAAGTATTCAATTAGCATGACGATATACATACAATGAGAGTAAAAAAGAGTCAACATGATAGATTGAAAACATAGCTTTATTATACACTTTTTACAATGAGGTGTCTGAAATATCGGTTTATTGGATTTGAGGCATAAATATCTACGTTTTCCCCTTTTGCAGGCATAGAAGCTAAAATCCCCGCATCAAGTCCACCTCTGTATTGCTCAACAAGAGCTAGATCATTTGGCAATGAGATTGAACTATGCCCAAAATAGTATGGCATCTCATGCCCTACTCTATCCTTCCACTTTTGATACTCCAAGACCTAAGTGTCACATGACCCAAGATTAATATACATTTTACCAACAGGAGTCATTTCCTTCATTAGGATTTCATTTTGAGATGAAAGGAATCTCATGTCTTGTTCCAGGACCATGCATATATTTTGATGGAAGAGCCATTTAGGGAGAATCTTCATAACTGGGTCCATCAATTAGCTGACCTTCAGATAGTTTTGCTAATCTGCAAAAAAAATTAATATAATCAAGGGCTATGGTTACAATTATAGCTATAACATGCTACAATGGTTGTATTGGAAAAGCACATAAGAATCAGATGGATGATAAATTGAACGCCGAACAAAAACAGCATCAATAACCAGTAATAACAGAACAAAACATGCAGCCTTCCTAAAAAATGGCGTAGCTCTCCAGCTTTCGGTCATTATTGTTGTATACTAATACAAGTCCATGCTCTTTTTTGTCTCAATATGCTAGAAGATGCTTAATTGCAAAGGTAGAAAAGGAACTGATTGTTGCTTCCTCAAAAATTTAGGCAAAGAGGGGAAAAAGAAAATGGGATTGTCTTGGATCAATAGTCTTACAAAGGGGTCAAAAATCTTGAGATAGATAAAGGTATCCATTGCTGAGAATCATAGTTATTACTATCTTACTCCGACATGTGATGCCTTGAATTGAAGCTAAAATTTACGAAGTAGGCCTTGATGGTACCCTTGCGCTCGCATGGTGTTCACAAATTCATAAAGGTAAGACCATATTATCTTCTGCATTCATCTCCATCTGTTACTCTATTGATCCTCTAACATAGGTCACCACTATATGTTTTGCTATACCTTGTTTGTATCGATTTTTTTTTTTTGTTTCATGCAAGTTCATCATGTATTTGAAGTTGCAGAAACTCTAGATGCTTCAAGTTTTTGGAATTATTGTTTTCATGTGATATATGTAATTAACATAAACAACTTCTGACTAATTTGTAGAGCTCAGTAATGAACGTATTTTTTTAAGATCCAGAGTTGCAAAGCAGAAGAAGCTACACCTATGCAATTAGTATAACACAAATAGACTATTATTTTAACATCAATCCCATTTTTCAATCCCAGACAGATAATGCACTTCTGAAAGGTTTTCTTCTCGGATTTGTGCGATGAATTTGTTAGCGTTGGAATGGAGGAACTAATGGAAATTTCCAATGAGCTGAACATAAAGAGAACAAATCACAGTAATTCCTAAATAACCAATCTCTTTCACATTGTAAACTTCACTAAAAGATGAACGGTAACTGGAGGAATGTACCTTATTGCAATTGGGTATAAGCTCTTGAAGTGCACGCATCCTCTTATTGATCCTATCTCTTTCCCTCTATTCACAATTGTACAGATGAAATCAGTCAAGGCATAATTTCAAAATAGATACAAGTTGAAAAGGTTTAAAAAAATGAGTAATGTGCTAACTTTTTCTAATAAATTATGTATTTTCGCAGCACGATTTCACTTTTTGCTCTTGCCTTAAACAGGAAGGGATTGCTTACTGATTTGAGAACACATTCATATTTGTACATCAGCCAAATTTATAAACAATCCATAATTTATTTTAAAAAATAATGATTGCAATAGTACCTTCCATCTTAGTATCAAGCAATACTTTCTTTGAATTTTGAATGCTTTACCCTGAGAAAATTTTATGGTTGTAATCTTTTCATTGCAAACGAAAAGTTCCCTCATGATTCAATGATTTTGTGTGATAATTAAGCACATGAACATGCGCAACTTCATACTATTATGATTCGTCATGCATATTATGATTTTATAAAAAAGCCAGATATCTGGAAAACCAGTACAAATTTTCTAGAGTATATTTATGTCCTTCATTATTTCAAATTTGGATGTTAGGTTAACTCAGACTATAATCTAACGCTTTTTTCTAATCAAGAATTATCTGTCGATGATAAAAGAAAGCACATTAATTTGAATGACTACTTATAGAGTCTTCAAGTGAACAAGTTTACTAATTTTTAGCATCGCTGTCCCTTCAAGAAGTAATACTTTTAGGCTATAAGAACGTTGAGATTATCATACTTTCAAAAAAGAAAGAAAGAAAGAAACAATGAACAAAATACCAAAATGAATACTACAACTATACATCAAGTTGGATGTATAAGTTGCTACATGCGAGACATGAAAAGCTCATTATCTTTCGCAAAGTATGAAAATATCATAAGTTGAATGTAAGAAGATATAATCTTAACTTACTGAAAATTGCATTTCTAAAGAATAATAACTATTAGTCCATGTCATATGCTTGATAATGGGAATACATAAACATGCAATTAGTATGCATTCCTTTTTACTTTCTGTTCTACATTTATTTTTATTAAAGGTTTATGTGAGACAAGGGTAAATCAAGTGAACTGGTGAATCCCAGTTTCCATAGAAATGACCTGAGATCTGAGCTCACGAGAGCAAAGATTGACCTGAAGTAAATACGTTTGTCTCCAAAGTCCTAGAATTTAAAGTGCCTCAATCATGTCTTCTCACAGACCTTGATACCGTTAATAAAGCATATCCCGTGACAGCAAAAGATGATGTAGTTAGGGGGACACAACCAATGATAGAAAATGAATGGGTAACATGCAAATTCTAATAACAGTGATTTATGAACTCTATATTATGCACAGTTTCTTTTTGATTTTTCTCCATCTTAATGGTTATGGAATATCAAACAATGCACATGTCAAAGACAAATTATTGACGAACATGGAGATGGCTTCATATAGATGGACAACCTTCACGTCACGAGCAGACAAAACTATACCCTAAAGTAGTATGCACGTGTTGTTTGATGCTCAAAAGGATGCTTAAAAATATCAAGTGCTAATATTATAAATGAGGCAAACAATAAACAAGTAAACATTTGCAAAGATATTGTTACTGGGCATAAGATACATGGCAGCATGAGAGTAAATTGCATGAAAGAAATGCTGACTACTTTCACAAATAGATGTTTACTAACAAAAATAACCAGATACAAGCCCTAAATATATTCAGCTCATGGAAGGTCTTTGAGAAGAGGAGATATAGTAGATGTGAATGCAAACAATCGGACATGCATGCATATACACATACACGTGAAACAATTTCGTATTGAGTTTTCTCGATCTCAATGGCTATGGAATATCCAACAATGCACAGGTCAAAGTCAGATTATTGGTGAACATGGAGATGGCTTTTTATAGATGGACAACCTTCACGTCATGAGCAGACAAAACTATACCCTAAAGTAGTATGCACTTATTGTTTGATGCTCAAAAGGGTGCTTAAAAATATCAAGTGCTAATATTATAAATGGCCTAAAATACTATCAGTTTCATATTATAATTTTGAGGTAAATGGAAGTTACAGAGTCGTGAACTTGTGAGTGACGGATAATATACAGACATGAATATCATGTCCACATACGCGATGGACATCCAAAATTTTCTTTGAAATGGTCCTATTTATCTATAGAGTTTAATTAGAAAACTTCTTGTTAATTATTTTAGACAACCATTAGTATCTTTCTTCAACCATCTCTAAGTTGTTTGCTTTAGTTGTTATTTGGCTGTTAAAAGTTATCTAATAGTCAAAAATCCAATGACTTTCCTACGCATCAAGTCAATTTATAGCCTTATAGGTCTAACAATTTATATGTATGTTACTATTATGATTGCTTTGACATTGTAATACCCTATGACAGGAATGCTATTGGTTCTACTCTGTTCAACCAATGGTTGCAAAATTTGCAGAGTGAAACAAGCCTTTTAGTTTAGGGAAAAAATGTGTTTGAGGCAAGTACAAATTCAGGTAGACTTCTGGTAAGCCTTCAAAGAAATCTTGATATCCTATTGGATGTTATAGATTTAAATTTTAAAAAGTTAATTGTAAATATGCCTAACTAGAAAAAGATATCTATCTCTTTATATTAAATGACAATCATCATAATACAGCAGCTTTTTGCAAATTCACATGAAGCACGCATGTGGCTTGTAGATTCAGGTTAAATGGGCTTATATTATTGTTTTTTGCAGTTATAAAAATCAAACTATTCAACAATTCTCGAATTTTCCTTAGTAGTGTTTAAGAAAAAAACCCTGAAATTCCATAAGCTTCAAACACATAAAGAAACATATAACATGACCTAAACCTACATTTAAATCCACTAACAAAAACCCACTAACAAAATCTCAAAAACCTACATTTAAATCTCATTCCATTATCACCCTAAACTTCAAAAAGCTTTCTCTACATTATGAATAAGTGATAATACACAAAATTTTCACTATTTTAATGGGTTTAATGTTGAGAAGGAGGAAGAAAGGGATTCCTGGGGAAATTCTTTTCAGTCCTGGGGTATAGAATTCAAATGTCGTGTTTAAACATAATTCTAGATAGCAATATAATGGAATGTACCAAAGTTGAATAACTATGAACTTTGGGGTACTTTTTGGGCAAAAAGTGCATTCAGTGTATTAAAGCTAACAATTGGTAAGCCTTTAGAGCATCAAGGTGCGATTAACCCTTCCATAAGCTTCAAACACATAAAGAAACATATAACATGACCTAAACCTACATTTAAATCCACTAACAAAAACCCACTAACAAAATCTCAAAAACCTACATTTAAATCTCATTCCATTATCACCCTAAACTTCAAAAAGCTTTCTCTACATTATGAATAAGTGATAATACACAAAATTTTCACTATTTTAATGGGTTTAATGTTGAGAAGGAGGAAGAAAAGGATTCCTGGGGAAATTCTTTTCAGTCCTGGGGTATAGAATTCAAATGTAGTGTTTAAACATAATTCTAGATAGCAATATAATGGAATGTACCAAAGTTGAATAACTATGAACTTTGGGGTACTTTTTGGGCAAAAAGTGCATTCAGTGTATTAAAGCTAACAATTGGTAAGCCTTTAGAGCATCAAGGTGCAATTAACCCTTAATTTTTTAATAACTTCATGTTTTTTTAGTAGCAGTTATATATTCATGCATTTTCAACATGTTTCACCTGCACTTTTAAATGTTTACTAACAAAAATAACCAGACACAAGCCCCTGAATATATTCAGTTCATGGAAGGTCTTTGAGAAGAGGAGATATAGTAGATGTAAATGCAAACAATCGGACATGCATACATATATACATACACATGAAACAGTTTCTTATTGAGTTTTCTCCATCTCAATGGCTATGGAATATCCAACAATGCACAGGTCAAAGACAGATTATTGGTGAACATGGAGATGGCTTCGTATAGATGGACAACCTTCACGTAATGAGCAGACGAAACTATACCCTAAAGTAGTATGCAATTGTTGTTTGATGCTCAAAAGGATGCTTAAAAATATCAAGTGCTAATATTATAAATGAGGCAAACAATACACAAATAAACATTTGCAAAGATACTCTTACTGGGCATAAGATATATGGCAGCATGAGAGTAAATTGCATGAAAGAAATACTGAGTATTTTCACAAGTAGATATTCACTAACAAAAATAATCAGACACAAGCCCTGAATATATTCAATTCATGGAAGGTCTTTGAGAAGAGGAGATATAGTAGATGTGAATGCAAACAATCGAACGTGCATGCATATACACATACACGTGAAGGTTTTAGGATGTTTCTCTGCACGCTTACATGTAGACACACTGATGAGAAATATGAAAGAAAGCCAAAAGAGCAAGGTGGATAAACTTAAAACATTAGCAGAGTAAAAAAACACTCACGGGTAAGATTCTCTATTTCCTCAACAAGCTTTCTCATGTTCAAGGAAGTGCTGCTAGAAGCAGCTTTGTTTGTACCAGCAACAACTACCCATGCAAAACAAAAAGAATAAGAATCCTTTGCACATTTACAAGCAAAACAGGAAGTGATTCATTTATTTATACAGTACCAATACCCTTGAATAGTACAAAATTATAACATGTAAAGCTTAATATCCAAACACTGAGCATTTGAGGTTTAGATAGTATATAGCTATTGGCATGTCATGGACTCATGCGGCTCAATAAAGCAGCAGTTGTAATAATAGCATATAGACATCCCACATGTGTTCTCAATGGCCAAAAAAATTGTGAAGCTCTGAAGATGAACTAATAAATTTGAAAACCATATCTTATCATAACAATAACCATAATCATAAATCATAAATCGTAAATGAATAAAATTGGAATATCATTGATGCAACATACAAAATTGACCACACATATTTAACACACAAAAACATATCATTCATAAAGTCGATGTTAAAGAAACATAAAGAGCTAAACATAAGTTTTTTGTCATATAATTAAAGCTGATAAAAACAACTGAAGTTTATGAAATTTTCCAACACTACGATTCACAAACTCATAAACTTAAATTTATTTTATTGACTTTGACATTTTTTTTCTAAGACCCGTGTTAACTCATTTTTTTCTCTCCTGACAAAATTTCCAGATAGTTGCCAGAATGCCTATAGCTTCAGTAAACAATTTATTCGCTTCTTTTTCGTCTTTGATCTTAGCAGCAAAAGAAACATTAACTTCAGTAGTAGTATGAGCATTTTTGCTGGGTATATCATCAGGATCTGAATCCTCAACCTTTATTTATTTATTTTTTTGTTAACTTCATAAGAGCTCTCCTCATCATCATCATAATACTCCTCAATCGATGGTTCTTCTTCAATATCATAAAGTCAAGATGAAGTACCAATTGCTTGCTTGTTGGTTGAGCGACCCTCATTTAACATCTTTCTTTTCTCGCCTTCATTGTCACTTGATGAAATTTCAATAATATTTTTGTTCTTAGTAAAATTTTTAAACTCATAAGGTTTGGGAACTGATTTGCGTGTTGTACGTTTTATCATCTGTTACGAGTTAAAAAGGCAAAGATATGAAACTTTAACTAAGTCAATAATGATTTAATCACCCAAACAAATTAAGAATATGTAATTAACCAAATAAATTAAGAATATGTAAATTGGAACAAGAAACAAACAATTATCCTCTTTTATAAGCTAGTACTGCAAACGAACTACATTCTATATATTCTGCTGCAGAGTAGACAAATATTCATTTGCACGTGCAAGCAAACATGGAAGGACAACAATCTGAAGCCACAAAATTTGCAGAATTAATGTAGGTACACAGTCTATAAAGAATCAATGTGTATGTCATGTATAAGCATAATCACTCAAATAACAAAAGGGCAAAAGGGATAAAATTAAAAACCAACTTCAAGTATCAATGTTAATGATCTTAAATTGTTCATATCCACGTGCATCAGTCACCAAATACAAGCAGGTCATTAGCAACAATAGAAGAAGTAATAAACATAAAATAGCACATTCATCCCACTCATTCCTGATATGCTTGCTCAAACAACCTTGCCTAGTTCAATTAACAAGGAAGTGATATCCCTCAGAACTAAACAAATCCATGAAATTGTTAATTTGATCCGCAATGTTATTTTATCATTCGGAATAAAATTATTGTGACTCTGGTTATTTTTAAGTCAATCAAGGCAGTCTGCTAATGTTGTTCTGAAGTTTGAATTTGCTTAGCCACTAAAGGGTTAGCTAATGAAGTCTGGGAGTCTAAAGAACGCATCAGATGGATGTCTAGGGTGACGTGAGTGTCAAGTCATACTACAAGCACCATATTATAAGAAATATAGTTCCTATATTATATAGAACTACATGAACAAATAAAAAATTGAATATCAACAAACAACAACACCATATTATGTTAAAACTACAAAATGCGAAAATATTCCTGAACAAAAATTTATGCATTCGTCCCAGTTGTGATCTAAATTAAAAAAACATCAAAGTAATAATTAGACTTTTATGCAGGCTGAGAAATTTCTCCCTACACGCTCTGAAGGAAACCAAAATATCTTTAGTCTCCACTCAAAAACTAACAGAAAGTTTATTTACCTTGATAACTCAAGTATTCAGGCTAATTGCAGAAAACTCAAGTATTCAGGCTAATAATAACGATTAAAAAAATTTATTTACCTTGATAACTTTCTACTCCTCCTATCAATCTCAAACCCCTGACATCAACAATCATGAATACCAAAAAAGGTAAGCCATCAATCAATCAACCAACAATAATAATACAAGAAATTATTAAAATTAAAATAAGGTAAAAAGAATAACCAATACTCG
>BQKN01000062.1:436795-447378 GCA_022839385.1 Asparagus kiusianus
AATTTTTGATGTCTACAATTTCTGCAAATTTTTAACTTTGATTTTGATTTTAAAATTTCTTTGTCTATACCCTCTCTTTCTTGATTCTTACCTTTCTTTGATGTTGTTTCCTATCATCATACATTTTTTCTTGCTAGAAATAGTTAAACTCATGCATACAAGTTGTTTGCTGATATGCTCATGTATATTAGTAATATCCCATTTGTATCCTTGGTTATAACTTCAAACGCTAGAGATTTAATGAAATGTCACAAGTATTATAGTAAATATTATTCCTTTGAGAAGAAAGAGAAGAATAAATTGTTTTTCATAGAAGGAGAAGAGGAAGAGGGGTCTTGGGTAAGCGAGCAAGGGAAAGAACTATGTGGAGGAGGCAAAGAGGCTTTTGAGGGATAGAGAGTGTATTCTGGTTTTGATGTTTACTTTATGTGATTAATGTTAGGATGTAAGTAGGAAATGGTACAGTTTGTGAGCAATATTACAGTGACCTAATATTATTTTAGTGAAATTTAATCAGGTTGGTAGACTGATATATTTGAGAAAGTAGTATAGAAGAGACTTTCCTAAAAGATATAAACCACACATAAATTAGGATGTTTCTTCTAAAAGCCTTATTACATCCGTATATTAGGTGAAGACTTGCTGGAGTAACACAAGACTATCATATATGATGAAGTTGTACTCACGTCGTGTGGAAATGGAAAAGGATTTTTATTCACTTTGGTACCCTAAAGTTTACCCCTTTTATCAATTTGGTACACCCAATGTACTTTTAACACTTTAATACCTCAAATTTACTTGCCTATTTCACTTTGATACCATTTGTTAGAACATGTTTGTTTTGTTGAGTGTATCATATAAAACTCCTTATAATACTTTAATTCAAACATAACTCGGGACAAAAAAATCAACACAATGTAATAAAAATTATAAAAATTAAAAATAAATCTAAAAAGCAACATCCAACGTAGCATTTGTAACTTTGGCTTAGCGCTCTCAATTAAGGAGGATAGTTGATAATATTTGGTTATTTTGTAATTTATTTCAGAATTGACTTAATTTTCTTTGCTTTTAGCATTTCTAACTTTGGCTGCATTTCTAACTTTGGCCTAGCGCTCTCAATTAAGGAAAATAGTTGATAATATTATAATTGCTGGTCTGCTGAGGATTGTTATGCTTTCAAGTTAAGATAGTTGTTAATACACATTCATTATTTGTCTCATCCAAATGTCTGAATATCATCATGCTATATCGCTGCATGATTTGATTCTGGTTGTAACCTGAATAATACTTGTTTTCCATATTTATTTAGTAAGTAATGTATATCATTGACTAATAAATGATGTATTATTCTGGCTTGTTTATCATAGTTTGGTTTTTATTGTTGAGGATGCACCCACTGTACTATCGCCCAACTGATCCCTAAATGTAATTTCATTATTCAAACATTATGAATTTTTAGCTTCCGTCCATATGCTTGCTCCATCGTTTACATTCAATAATTTTATTTTTTCCAACAGCACTCCCTAAATAAAATTATCAAGTTAAAATAAATCTAAAAATTTTACCATGTGCATTGCTCGTGCAATCATTCTAGATTGTATGCTATGGTCTACATGACTGCTGTGAATTCATTTACTGCTCTGACCACTTCTAATAACCACTAATGGATTTTATTCATTGGACTTTAGAATATACGATTTGTTTATTTTGCCTTTGTAATGTTACCTAGTTATATGCCAAATTTCTCTCACACGTCACCATCAACCTAACTTCTTTGACGAAAACATTTGGCATTTATTGAGTCATAATTTCAGGTGGTTGTTCAAGGTATTGAATTTATTTTGTAACTATATAATGACGGTGTTTAGCTCAACCTTAAGGACTTGGGTAGTCAATGAAACCAAGGTACATAGCCTAATCAAATAAGCAGTTGAAGTCTTGAAAGGTTTATGTCTCTTTATTAGTGAAATATTTTGTCTCGATTATTATTTGAGCTAAAAGTAGAGCAACCTGATCTTTTTAATCATAAATTTCTACATTTCCATCTTAATAAGGATGATTACACAAGGAAGAGAGCTTTACGAAGATGTGTCCTAGGGAGAATAATTCTATCATGTATTAACTTTTCAGGGAGATATTTACTAATATTGTTGGTATAATTGGTTGCAGACATTTTTTAGAGATGAAGTAGGTAAACATGTCTTAACTTTTTAGATAGATTTTTTCTTCCCTTGCTCGTATAATTGATTGTGTATATTTTTTAGGGATTGAGCATACAAATATCTAAGGATATATTCATATTTGTATCTGATAGGATTGCTATGGATATTAAATATAGATATATTTTTTATAGTTTCGGTAGGACAAAGATACAAAGACAAACGTAAGTTCAATATCTAGATCCAAATTCTCATATTTGGATATACACACACACACACACACACACACACACACACACACACACATACATACATACATACATATATATTAGGTCATATAAGTGAAATTATTTGGGTATTAGATTTGTGGATCTACGACTAATTTTGGAGATCCAGAGTTATACTTACAATATCAAATACATTGAACTTTGATTCAAGAAATTTCCTCTTATTTAAATAGCTCTTGTATAACTTGGTTCATATATTCTCCAATATTATCAGTAGAACTCATTTTTCCCCTTAAATGTTTTTCTCCTATCCTCATACCCAATTTTGGCGGATATTAACTATAAACTTACACAAATCTTCTTATATTGAAGGATGGGAATATTGGAGAACCAATACTGTAAATTATTCAGAATTCCACAAAAATTTATTAAATATTCCAAGTAAAGAATACACTCTTGCACAAATCAAGTGTCTCATCTTTCCTTGAAACCTCCAACATAAGCTCATTCCACACATCCATGGGCCCAGCGATCACCCATGCAGACAAGCATTGATCCCCTAAATTTTTAAAATTTTGCACTTAAATATGCATAATAAACAATTAAGATTGAATATTATGTGTTTAGTATGTTAACAGCCTCAAAATAGCCAACTTTAACTTCTACATGCTATAGGTAAAGTTGTAGGGGACTATTATTTGATATGCTATGATAGTGCTATAACACAAACTTGGAACACTGACATTGCGTGGACGTGGAATGACTATGCATAGATTACCCCTTTTTGTGTGGTTCATTCTAGTGACAGCATTCCTACTTTTGTTATCACTTCCGGTACTGGCAGGGGCAATTACTATGTTATTAACAGATCGAAACTTTCATCATGTAAATAATTAAATAATGATAAAATGATAGCCCCTAAAAATGTCAAAGTTTAGCTAGATGTATAATTTTTCCCTTCTTTTGTTGTTAGTAAAGGATTCAAACCTCATAGTTTTAACAACATACTACAATTATTTGATATGTAATACAACATATTGTTATACCTTCAAAATGTTAGTATCACATGATTAGCAGATACCAAATGAAAGATGGCCATAGTACTACAACTAGCATGCATATTAGTCGACAATAACTACATATGATAATGATTCAATAAGCATATTCTTTATGTTAAAATTCATGTATGTGCCTATAGGATAATCTTAATAGCCCTTTTTTAAAGTTCTTTGAATCCTATTTAGATCTGCTAAAACATCATAAACCTCAATCATGCAAAAAAAAGGTATAATGAAATACAACTATTACCTAATGAAAGTAGTGGGAGATTAAATTCCCAACGCACCACATTGCACCACTAGTTAAGCTTTAAAATTAGAAATAGAGGATATAAGAACAATTCAAAAGACTAATATTATTAACTGGTACAACACATATCTGAGATCATCATCTCTAAACTGTCACCAATTTGTTGTTCATGTATGGGCATGCAATGCCAGCAAGCATGAAGGAGCCATGAAAAGTTATGAATTTGGAAAAGTAATTGGAGATGTTGATTCTTTTAAAAGAAGTTTTGAATTTCATTTTAGCCTCTGTTGAAATGCACCATGGACTATTCATCGCTTGAAGGCCTTCAAATTCTTGAGAACTTGTCATGTATTTATTCATAAATTCAGAACTTTAAGGTTGTTCGTGGAAAAAAAATTCTCAATGAAATTATTTTGACATGCTAAAATTTTCTAACAATATCTTAAAATTTATTTAACTCAGATGTTACTATCAGATCTCTTTTAGAATCATTTTGCTGATATTTTACATCCAAAAAGAAAGGGTAACTAATCCTTATAGAAAGGGAAGCTTGTACACACAGGTTCATTAAATAAAAAATGGCATTTGTTAAGAAGCACCTTCTCTCAATCGATGTGTTTGTTTTCTTAAACAAATGAATTTAATAATGTAAAAAGGTTTTATGATGTGGTTAAATAGTTGGATTGACTAATAACTTGGTTTAGAAAATTCTTCCAATTTCCCCCTTCTGACATTATTTATTTGTAGTATATATTTTTTAGACGTTCCTTTTATGTTTGAGATGCCTACTCTTATAATGCTTGTGTAGAAGGGGAAAGAGAGATCGAAGTCGTCACATAAACTTCAGCATTTTCAGGAGAGTGATTACATGGATCTTGATCAAAGTCTTTGTCTTGATGTCCTATTTAATATTGCTGCAACAAATGTAAGTAGTGTCCCCTATATTAAGTTATTTTTCTGTTTACTCTGCAATATGGCATTTGGCTGACATATTTTATTATCATTTTTTAGTGCAGGGTCTTGACACTAGAAGAAGACTATGCATCTTTGGCTTTTGCTGGTCCACTGAAATGCTAAGTGATGTTATTGAAGACACTATACTAGAATATGGAGGAGAGGTAACTTGAGAAGCATATTATAATGCAGAGTTGTATTTAAAACTAGTATTCTTATTCTTGCTTTTAGTCATATTGTATAAAATTATGTAGAGCATGTGTACGTCAATTCCTTTCTTATCATAATAAAGAGGAATAAAACTGTTGATTATAAAATTACACTTTTATTTATATTTCCATTGTAAAAGTTTGGAACCAAGTCAAATGATCTTTCTACATACTAACATTAACAATTTGATACCCAATTTACGAGAAAATATTCATTTAGAAATAAGTGTAATAAACAGTTTTAATTTATATTCTTCTAGACATTGAAAAATGAAAATCTGAAAATTCTTGAATGCAAATTAATGAATTAACCTTACATGTTAAAATATAACTAAGTCTTATTATACAATTATCCTTTTAATAATGATATAAGATTTGCAAAAAAAGTGGTGCTCATTCTGGGTCTTCACTAGGTTATCATATGTTTGTTTAAACATGTATATAAACTCCAAATTAGCTTGAAAGGATTCAATGAATAAATTAGAGTGAAATGCTAAACTAAATTATTAATTTTAGCTAAATATAAAAATTTATACCATGTGCATTGGACGTGCAATTCACCTAGTATATATATATTTCTAAGAAGGGAAAATTGTTTCCAGCCCCCAGAATAACAAATTTTATTTGTCCCACTCCCAAGACTTTTTCAACACCCCAAGAACCCCCTCAATTAACTTTGTAATGCTTCTAACCCCTAACTTTAGTGACACCTAAGTAAATATTTTGCATTCCCCACTTTACCCTTAATTATAGCCCATGTGGGCTCTCTCTCTCTCTCTCTCTCTCTCTCTCTCTCTCTCTCTCTCATATCATCAACTCCCTTCTCTCTTCTCTTTTATCTGTCCTTACTCCCTAGTCATTACCAACAACCTCTCATCCTTTCTTCTCTTTTTTTCTCTCGCCACTCTATGGCTTCCTGCACCATCACCTTCCCCTCCCACATAGCCCTAAACAAACTCAATGCCTCTCATCCACTCTGACCCTCATCTTTGATCGGCAACAGTGGAGCTTGCCTCTCCATCGAACTTCTTATAACCTCCTACACCATCACTGATAATCACATTTTTATTACAATTTTATACCCTCATTACCTATTTTATATGAATAAATATACCACTAATAATTATTTTTATCTTTTAATTACAGGTTAATGAAGAATAAATCTCAAATTCCTATCTCTCAACAAAAACCCATTGATTAAATGAAGAAATGAAGCAAAGAAGCCCATTGTAAAATTAATTTCCAAATTATCCAAAAGCCCAAGCTAAGAAGAAGAATTAAAGCCCAAGAAATGCCAAAGCCAAAGCCAAAACCAAAACAAATGCATTATCCAAAAGCCCAAAAGCCCAAGTTGCCAAAAACCCAACACACAAGGAGGAAGCTCGGACAAAAATTAGAGAGGGCTTGACATCGATGCCAGCATCGATAGGGGCATCGATGCCCGTATCGATGCCAGCATTGATACGCCTATCGATGCTGGCATCGATACGTCCGTTATTCTGTTACAGATCTAAGGCTAAAAATTGTTGTTTTTGGATAAGATTTCAATCCAAGGGCTCTCATTCACTCATGTTTACTATAAATAAGAGTAGAGAGTGAGGGGTTAGTGGTGTGAAAATTTCTATAACTCTATTTGGAGAGGAGGGCCACTCTTAATTGAGAAGGCCTTCCAAATTTGTAACTTTTGTTACAATTAATAAAATAATTTGTTTCACCACTTTAAATATTTCTTCTCTTTGTTGGATGATTAAAATGGAGATGAAGAATTATTTGGAGATTTGTATTTCTTTTATTTTTCTCTTTTATTTCTTTTTATTAGTTTAGATTTATTTCTATGCTTGTAGTTAGATTTTATTTTCTTGTTAAATAGCCAAGAGGCTAGAACCCTCTTGCCTTAGATTTATTTCATGCTTATAAATTAGATTTATTTCATACTTATAGAGTAGATTTATTTTCTTATATTTAATTCTTGTAATTTATTTTATAGTTTAGATTTTATAATTTATTTTGTAGTTAGATTTTAATTTCTTATATTATTCACCTTGAGGCTAGAACCCTCTTGGGTCTAGTTTTCCTTTTTGTTCATTTTTATTTTCTTTGATTCGTCTTTAGGTTAGAACCCTCTAGGGAATCACCCTTTTCTAAGAAGTGGATTCAATTTTAGATTACCCATATCTTTAATTGAATCCGTCATCTTTACTTTCTTGAATTTTATTTTCATTCTTGATTTTTATTTGTTACTTGATTTTGTTCATTCTTTTTTCTTGCCTTGTTGATCACATTTATTTTTACTCACATCCACTCTCAAACATATTGATTTACACACTATCACTTTCACTCTCATTATCTCTCCACAATCACACTTATTCTTCACTCCTATTTGTCACGTACACAACATAAGAACCGGTTTATATTTTCTCCTACAAAACACCTTCCTCGTGGGATCGATAACTTTTTATACTATAACTTGATACGGTTGTGCACTTGTAACATTTTTGGTACATGTTTATGCAGCATCAAGTTTTTGGCACCATTGCCGGGGAGAGTGCTTAAGTTGGTTTTAATTATTTTGGTTCTTTAACTTGTGTGTTTCTTGTGAAAGAACTACTTGGAGATTAAAGATCAAGGATTAAAGATTAAGGATTTGGAGATTCGCTTGTGGTAAGTCTTCTTCCTAATATTTTCAATTCCACATCTTTAGCTAGTTTTTCACAATTAGTGACAATTAGGATCTTAAAAAAAAGATTTTATTTTCATTGACCATAATAAAATTCACCCTCCACTTTGACATTGACTAACAAGATAATAAATCCAAACAATTTTCTCCCTTCTCATTTGTCTGATTGTTAACCCTAAAAAAAGATTTTTCTTTTACCATCCTTTTTAGTCGCTTTTAATTCCTAGGGTTGTATTTCATATAGTTAGTAGGAATTAACCAAAGTGATTTGAGCATCTTGGTTTGGTACACACTTGAAAATATTTTTAAGGGCAAAACCCCATAATCAAGATAAGGTAAGGGATTTCATCACCCTTTCCTTAGCCCAAAAATCACAAATTCCTCACTACACAACCCAAGCCTAATAAAACTTATTAGACGTTGGCCATAAGGAATCGAGCTCAATAAGGAACAAAGAATCTTTAGGTGAACTGGTTTAAGTTTTCTTGGATTAGTTGGTGTCTGAGGCAAGGTTTTAGGGTTGCGTAAAACGCTTTGCAAGGAACGAGGTACTTAATTGATCTTTGATCAACCTTTGTTCCTATCCTTACCTGGCTAACTAACTGAGTAAAACTTTTATCTTTTCACTTAAGGGATTTTTCGTTAGGAGCTGGTCTAGCTGAGTTAGGCTTAACCCTAGAGTTAGCATGATTGAAAAGTGATTGTTTTTTTTCCTTTTTCTTCAAAAAAACTAACTTTTATTTTTTCTTTAAAAAAAGTATAAAAAGAAATTGTTTTTGGTGCATGCAAAATGTGGATTAGGTATTGGCCTTCTTGTTTTGATGATGTTTTATAAACAATTTACTTCTAATGTTGTTTGTCTAGTGTTTGTGTTTTCGTATTTATTCTAGGCAAACAATGAGTTGGAGGATGGATGGAATTAAGCATTCATGATCATATCCAATGGAGGTTGGTAGAATAGTGGTTAAAGCCTACGCAATTTCAAGTTGAAGATCCAAGTTCAAGCTTCTTCTGCAAGTGTACCAAGTCAAGCTTATTGAAGATCAAGATCAAGCTTGGGTAATTTAGTTTAGGTTTTTATATTATGTGTGTTGGTACTCTAAGCTCAATCATATACACACATACATGTATTTGGTTATATATATATATAGTCATATATATATATAAGTTTTGATTTTCAAGTTTAAATATGAAACAAATACATATTTATATATATACATGTTTGTTTTCATATGGTTTAGTTGTTTTGGTTTAGTTATGTAGATATGAAACAATATATATCTTCATATACACTTTTGTTTGTTTCATATTCTATTGTATTTAGAAAACTGTTTTATTTATGGATTAAAGACTTATTCACACTATTTTCATATCTCTTATAATGTGTACAAATCCATTCTAAAGTATTTCCAAGTTGTTTGAACTCGTTTTTGGAAAAATCAAGTTTTTTGTTCATGTACGTGCATGTGTCCGTGCATGTTTTTTACAAAACAGATACGTTTTCATAATTGGGAAATGCGATTTGAAAATTTTCTTCGTCTACATGTTTATCATCATATATACAAATATTTTCCTAAGTTTTACTAATTTTGGATTTGTTTTGTTATTTTCAATTGAATTTACAAAACCAAGTTTTCAGCAGTTTTTTTTTCAGAACTGTATATCTGTGTTCAAATAATTATTTCTCTCAACTAGGAAGTTATATTTTAGAAATTCTTTCTCTAAAATGTTTATCTATATGTCTAAAACCTTTCTTCAAAATTTTATGATTTTTGGAGTTGATTTACTATTTTTAATTAATTTTACAAAGTCATATACGCAAAATTTTAACATCTGTCAAAATCTGGAAAAGTGCGGTCGACCGTCACGGTCGACCGTGCTACAGTGTGGTCGATCGTGGCTGTCACGCCCCGCCTCCCAAAATACACGGGAACCAAGACGTGAACAAGCCCGCGACGTATTAGACTGAGGAGAGATAAGTGCTAGACCTCTTCTTCTCAATCTAATACGCTAAGCGTCTGGAAATAAAACAAAGCGAAGTCACAAGTCCCCGATCACACATAGCAAGAATATAATTACAACCCAGAATAAGAATAACATATCATCAATGGTAAATCATCCCAGACATAAAAATATGGGTCAAACACGCCCTTATTACAAAACGGTCCAACTAAAATATAAAATACATAGTCCAACAGAAATAAAAGGAAAGTACTGCTAAAATAACTAAATCCAACACCAGACTAAGGTAAGGTTCTGCAAAAGAGATCTAGTGCTCATCAACTACTACAGAAATAAAAGTCTAAGCTTCAGATTGTTCATCTACTCCTTCTGCAAGACACCTCTGCTAAGAATCTTCTGGCTCCTGTACGATTCCGAACTGAGGCTGCTCATCTCCTAAATCTGACGTACACCAGAGAAAACAGGTGTACGTCAGGTGCATGACGCACGGCAAGATCCCACAAAGAGAATAGGAACGGTCGAATGACCAATACAATAACAATAATAATAATAAATAGAAACATGCAGCTGGAATACTAACAAGCTAGATGCAATCCATCACTAGAATATAACGATCATAAGAATCCATAATCATCCGCGTAACAAAGACATACCCCTAGATAGAATTAATACTTAAAAACCTACAACTCGAGACGTAGTACGTCGAGCGAAATAATCCAAACAAGGAAACCCTCATGTATATACCATATGTCTCAAATTGTAGATAATTAAATATTAATCCTAATTTAGGTATGGAAAGAAATATAACTGGTTCACATCTCACAAGGACCCATAACATTCAAACAACAACGTCATGTAGCTAATCATCCTATATCAAGTCACTGGTCTACCTCTCATATATAGTCAAAACTCATATTCACGAATAACCGGTTGTTCACAAATCATCCACACATAACGATTCACTGCCCCCCTCAGACCCACCCCACTGCTACATAGGAATTTCACTGGTGCGAGCCTGGAAATAATCAACTATCAATATCACCTCAGACCCACCCCAACGCTACACAGGAATTTCGTTGGTGCG
>BQKN01000062.1:447388-479926 GCA_022839385.1 Asparagus kiusianus
GACCCACCCCAACGCTACACAGGAATTTCGTTGGTGCGAGCCTGGAAATACATAAACATCCTCATCCGATTACATGAACCAAGAATTCCTCATCCCAACTCTTTTTGTTTTCTAAGTCAACCATCATAATCCCTATTAAACTCGGGTTCACCACCTAAACTCAGTCAACAAACTCACACATGTCACTAAGTCTGTTCATGACGCCCAAGGTCACTAAGTCATGAGCTACTAAGGTTCTCAACACATCAACAGATCATAAATATAGTAACGCATATTAAACATGATTACGCAGGCTTATGAAGCAGAAAGAGAATTGTAATGAACTTCAAATGCATAAACAAAATACTACAGCATGAATGTAAAACATGAGGGGCTTCATTAGTATCTTACTACTGGGATGTCCGAACTTCTCATACAGATTATCCGTACTTACGTATTCTCTAATATAACAATACGGTAAAAAGAAACTAGAAACTGATTTCGTTTTGCATATAAAATGTCGCGCTCTACGATAATCAGTCGCACTATCATAAATAATAATATTCTTTTTTTCCAAAATTATTCTTTAAAACTATTTCTCGTAATAACTAATTTAAAACAAAAATATTTATGTAATATATATATTAATTCATTTCTGCATGAAAAAATAATATTTTCCTATTTTATAAATTTCCCTTAATTAATTTCTTTTCGATAAAATTTCATAAAATCTAATTTTAACTCATAACTTGTCATTTCATGTCTGAAAATATTTAGATATAAATATACAAAATTATTAATGTCTCGCAAAATCTATTTACAACACATATACTCATCATTACATGCTCGTTAAATTCTCCGACATAATTACCACAAAATACCTCATTATTATTTCTAAAATATTATCTAATACTATTTATCAACATTCTACGTCAAATATTCACAATATGCACATTACCGACATTATCATATCTAATTAAATTATTTAATCGATAATATTTGTAAAACGAGAAAATATGGAGTTGTGAGATCTTGCCTCGGGGTCTTGACGAACGAAACGACGCTGACGGCGCGAGGATCTCGGCGTGGCTACGTGGCTACCGTCAGCGGGAGGGATCGCCGGTGACGACGAAGGGCAACGACACGACGGTTGGAGGAGCTCTCGGAGGGTTGGCTGCGGGTTCTGTGCGAATCGGGGGGTTGTCGACGTCGAGGCTGTCGGAGGTGTTGAGGGTTACTGCAGTGATCGTCGGCGTGCAGCGGTGCTGAGGTGGGCGAGGCGGCGGTCTCGGAGGAGGAGCGCGAGGACGGGCTGAGCTGTAGGCGGACAGTGGTGCGGCGGTGGGGAAAACGGCGAGAGGCGGGGGAAGCGGCGGCAGAGGCGGCTGGTGCGAAGGGGGTTGGCCACGGGGACGGGCGCTCGGTGGGTGAGGCAGCGCGGGTCAGGGGGTCGACTGAGGGCGGTGGTCAGGTCGACGGGGACGAGCGCGGCGGTGGTTCTCAGCGGATCTGGTGGCTGGACGTGAGAGGGCGGCCTGGCGCGAGGTCTCGACGGCGATAGGGGTCGACGACGGTCTTGGAGGCGGTGAACGACAGTCTGGGCTTGCCGGCGGCGAAGCGGTGGCGTCGTCAGAGCAGCGGAGGTGAGGGCGGTCGGTTTCGGTGCTGGGAGGAAGAAGAAGAAGAAAAAGATGGGTTTTCTTTTTGGGTGAACTGTTGAAGAGAGAGGGTGTACGGTGAAGAGAAAAAGAAAGGTTTATTTTAAGGAAGGGGAGAGAGAAAAGGATGTGAGAGAAATATGGGGGTAAAAAAGGAAGGTGTATTATGTGATATGATTTGAATTGATTGGGAAATGATTATGGCTGATTGGGAAAAGAATTTGGAAGGAATTCAAATTCAAATTAGAGGAAATTAAGAGGGAGAAGATTATGACATATATTTGTAAGATATTCAGAATAATAATATTAATAAATAATTAACAACTAAATTTTCATATATTTGTATATGTACTAAGCTCAAATTTACATAAAAATTTACTAATAGTATCAATAGTTAAAATAATTATTTAAAATATTCATTATAGCTATAAATTAATATTTCACAGAATTAATACTTTCATGACTATATATTTTATTATTTATTTATTTTAAAAACTCAAAAAAATTCCAAAAATTAGGAAAAATATTAATAAAATATAATATAATATTTTAAATACTAGAAAAAATTTATTTAAATACGTATCTAAATTTACGGTTGTTACAGTGGCGGTCGATCGTACGTAGTTTAGAGAGTAGTTTTTGAGTTTTTTTCTCACGGTCGACCGCCAATGTTACCGTTACATAGTAACGATAACTTACTGATTTTTGTCTTTTAGTGGTTTTTTGGAGTTTTTGGGGTTGTTTTCTTCTACCCTATATATACCCCATTGTATGTATCATTTCCTACCCAAGAGAGTATTTTAAACAAGTTTTAACAAGGGTTAGTGTTTGGTATAAGTTTTGTTTAAAAAGCTTTTAAGCAAATTGAGAGTTGATTTGGTGAAATCAATTTCACAAGAGCTAGAAGAGATCATCACTTGGTGTTTGAGCTTCAATCCATCTTTCTCTCTCTTGTCATCTAGAGAAGTTTTTCTAAACTCAATTCTAGCTTTTATTTATAATTATTTGTTGATTATCATTTCTATTAAGCTAGTATTTACATTTGAGTTTAATTGATTTTATATTTCTCATTGTTACACACACCCACATTGAGCTTATTGTATTTTCATACATAGTATATTTGGGTTGGTGAGAGTTGTAACAATTGAGTGTGAGCTTTCATTGTGTTCTCATCCATATTAGAGAACAATCATTTGTTGTATTTGTGCTTATTGTGAGATACACTTTGTAATACACTTGTACACCGAGAGGAGTGTGTGGTGAGAGTCGGGGATCGTCCCAAGAGGAGTAGTTTCGGTTGACGAACCTAGGGAGAGGTTGTAACTGAGCACTTGAGGGAGACACGGCTAGGTCCAACACTTGTGAGGGTGTAGAGTGGGTTTGCAAGAGTGTCAGTTGTAGAGTTTTTGGTTAGCTAGAAAACCGAGTGTGTAGAAGTTCCCGCTTCCAAACCGGGTTGTGATAGTGGATTTCTTCTCGGGAGTGGGGAGCGGAGACGTAGGACGGAAGGTCTGAACTCCGTGATCATTTGAGTGTGTTTGAGTTTGTCTTTGGCACATTTACTTATGCATTTATTTTATATCGCTAATTGCCTATATTTTGTCCTATCACATTTGTAGTTTGATTATATCACCCATGTGTTATTTTATATATCCTTGCATATATTTTTATCATATAGGATATATCTCATTGTTCATATTACATATTCTTGCTCATATCATATTGTATATCTATCTTACAAGAATAATATTTGAATTAGTTTTAATTAGCATAAAATCGGATTAGATTAGCATAAGACCCTAATCACGCCCCTCCCCCCCCCCCACCCTCTAGGGTCTAACATTAGGGACAATACACATCGACAAATTCGTTTTGAACAAATGGCTAATCCACATGTTTTTCAAAATTTATGTTATCCTAATAGGATTGAAATCCCCAATGAAGCTCAGGAGTTTGTAGAGAGCCCATCTCAGTATTCGGTGAATGATCTATTTTTTCTAACCTACAACCCAGGTTGGGCAAGTTACACAAACTTTGCATGGAATCAAGGAAATTCTCCCGGAACTTAAAACTTCACTCCCGCTTCGACCCAACATATTCCTAGGGGAAACACAGTTCCTTTCAATTCTCATCCATAATTTTAACAACCCAATCTGTCGTATCAAAATCAGTCTCCTCTTCATCAAGCTGTAATTCAGACTCCTCACAATCCAGATCAGGATAAACGTCTCAATGCCTTGGAAAGATGTTTGGAAACCATAATTAAGGCCTCCACTCAAACCACGAATATGTTGACTCAAACGTCTGGCACTCTGAATTCCTTCATGCAATCAACTGGACAAATGCTCAACTCCAACACTCAAGCTATAGCTAGATTAGAATCCCAACTTGGTCAACTAGCTAGTGCTATGAGTGAAAGAGAAAAAGGAAAATTTTCGAGTCAACCCTAAAGACACAGGATGCAGTTCATCCTATGAAGCTCAAGTGAATGCAATCCATTCACTTCAGTCAGGTAGACAGGTCGATAATGAAGTGAGAACTCCTCCAAGTCAAACATTTGATCCAATACAAATTCCTTCTCCTTCTCCTTCTGATGAATCTATTCAACAATCACCCCCCCCCCCCCTCAGATGACCAAGAACCTAAACCCGAACCTGAGACTGTTTTTGATAAATTTAGACCAGTTGCTCCCTTTCTAGATAAACTCAGGCCTAGGAAACATTCTCCTCAGGAGGAGAAGATCCTAGAAACATTCAAGCAGGTTAAGGTCAACATTCCTCTCTTAGATGTAATTGAACAAATTCCATCTTATGCTAAATTTTTAAAAGAATTATGCACTAAGAAGAGGAGAATAAATATTCCAAAGAAAGTCTTTTTAGCCCCCAATATCAGTGAAATGCTATCAAATCCCATACCTTTGAAGCGTAAAGATCCAGGTTCCCCCATCATTTCTTATATCATTGGTAATACTCACATTGATAAGGCGTTTTTATACTTAGGGGCCAGTGTCAATTTGCTTCCATATTCATTCTACCAGCAATTGGGTCTAGGTGTACTAAACCCAACCAGATGCACCTTACAGTTGGCTGATAGATCTGTTAAGGTCCCTATGGGTGAGTTAGAGGATGTTCTGATTAAGGTTGAAGATTTTATTTTTCTAGTAGATTTTATAGTCTTGGAAACACAGCCTATTTCCAATCCCAAAGGACAGACACCTGTCATCTTAGGACGACCTTTCTTAGCCACTTCTAATGCTCTCATCAACTGTAGAACTGGTCAAATGAAACTGTCCTTTGGGAATTTAACTGCTGATCTTAATATTTTTAATCCAGGGGACCAGCCAAATAATCAGCCTCTAGAAATAAATTACATTCAGGAAAGATCAGAAGAAGAAGAAGAAGAAGAAGAAGAGTCTAATTTGAGTTTTGATGAAATTTTTAATGAAGAGTTAGAGTTTTTAGAAGAAGTAGATCAAGTCCTTAAGAATAATAAAACTGTGTTAAACATTTGCTGCTTTGAATTAAATTTTAAAGAACTCTTTCTTGATGAACTTAGATTCTTGGAGAATGATCAACAACCAAATTTTTAGAACTCTACAGAAGAATTGGTTGTTAGAAAACAAAACTTCACAGTACAAGAGTCTAAGTTCATTAAGAAATGCAAAATGCATGACACCAATAATACCTATCTTACTTTGTTGCAAAAATTATTGAACACTTCGAAATGCTTAGAATTTCACATTATTGATTATATCATTCTGAATTTATTTAAAATCTGGGAAAGAATTTTCAACAATAAGGTAGGATTCAATGTAGAATACGAGCTCTTCGTGCTAAACACTTCATTCTACATTATTTGTTTTGTTTATTTCAGAATAATAAAAAAGAATTTATTGTTCTCTCATTTGAGAGTTTCTTGTTCAGTTGTAAAAAAAATAGAGAGAAAAAAAAAGAAGAGAATAATAAATTTTTGATTCTATCCTCCTCAGACCAAAGGTAATTGCAGATTTTTATCAGCTGATCAAATGTAAGTACTTCACTTCTTATTTGTTTTACTTTGTGCATCATAGAGTTTGCAATGAGGATAATGCAAAATTTAGGTGTGGGGGTGGGAATTAGTTATTTTTTCTCTTTATTTTACATTTTTAGTTGTATTTTTGTCATTTTTTTCCTTCTCCTTAAAAAAAATTATAAAAATATCGTCACTTGCCAAATTGATAGAGTTATGTAATAATTGATTTATTTAATAAATTTTAAATTTTCTAATCTCTAGTTTGTTATTTACTCAAGTTTATCTTTTATGATAACTCTAAATAAATGTCTTAAAATGATTTTCAAAGTAGTATACTTCACTTAAGCCTTAACTTAGATTTTTATTTAAAATAATAGAATTTATGCATGCTTAGCTTAATGTTAAAAATAATTTTTCTAAGTGTCTTGACTTACATATTTTTCAGAATATGTATACATATACATAAAAAAAATTTACAAAAGAAGAGTGCGGAAAATGGACACCAAAAGAAAAAAAAACTCTTAAATTCAAGGTGATTCTATCTTATAAAGCCTAAGTTGACCAAGTAATTAAACCCAATGAGTATTTCCATACTTAATGACCTAAGCTCAATTGGGTTGGGATCCATTGGCCCAAAACTCGTTAAATAATCGCTTAGAAAGCCCGTTAAAGTAAAAAAAATCACCAAGGAAGAAAGAGTTAAAAATAAAATAATAATAATAATATAAAAAAATAAAAAATAAAAAATAAAAATACTAATAAGTGTTTTATATATATAGTTATATTTGTATATATGGTCTTGGAAAATATTTTAGATCAAGCAACTTGAATATTATTTTAAACAAAGAGTTAGCATGTTCTTTCCAAAACTTTTAAATTAAATTTCTAAGTTTGGCTTGGTTTTGTATTGTTATAATGAGAAGATTTTCTAGGAAATTTACCTTAAAGTTATTTATAAAAACGTTTTCTTGAGTGATAACTAGCTTCAATTAGATTATCTAAAGTTATCAAGTGAATTTAGTTATTTACTGACTTTTTTTAATTTAGCAAGTAGACCGAATTTTGTGGGTATATTCACTACAAACTCTCACGAGACTACAACTCATCCACTAGGGTAACCTAGGGGTTTAAAGGCTTGTTGTATGCGCTAAATACAACCGCGATTCCTGCGAAAGTTAGTTAGGTTTTTTTTTCTTTTTCTTTCTTTGCTAGAGGACTAGCAAAAGTTTAGGTGTGGGGGTATTTGATAATCATATTTTTATTATAATTGTATACCCTTATTACGTATTTTATATGAATAAATATACCACTAATAATTATTTTTATCTTTTAATTGCAGGTTAATGAAGAATAAATCTCAAACTTCCATCTCTCAACAAAAACCCATTGATTAAATGAAGAAATAAAGCAAAGAAGCCCATTAGAAAATCAATTTCCAAATTATCCAAAAGCCCAAGCTAAGAAGAAGATTTAAAGCCCAAGATATGCCAAAGCCAAAGCCAAAACAAAAACAAATGCATTATCCAAAAGCCCAAAAGCCCAAGTTGCCAAAAGCCCAACACACAAGGAGGAAGCTCGGATAATAATTGGAGAGGACTTGACATCGATGCCAGCATCGATGGGGGCATCGATGCCCGTATCGATGCCAGCATCGATACGCCTATCGATGCTGGCATCGATACGTCCGTCATTCTGTTACAGATCTAAGGCTAAAAATTGTTGTTTTTTGATAAGATTTCAATCCAATGGCTCTCATTCACTGATGTTTACTATAAATAGGGGTAGAGAGTAAGGGGTTAGTGGTGTGAAAATATTTGTATTTATATTTGGAGAGGAGGACCACTCTTAATTGAGAAAGCCTTCCAAATTTATAACTTTTGTTACAATTAATAAAATAATTTCTTTCACCACTTTAAATATTTCTTCTCTTTATTGGATGATGAAGATGGAGATGAAGAATTATTTAGATGTTTGCATATCTTTTATTTTTTTTCTTTTATTTCTTTTTATTAGTTTAGATTTATTTCTATGCTTGTAATTAGATTTTATTTTATTGTTAAATAGCCAAGAGGCTAGAACCCTCTTGCCTTAGATTTATTTCATACTTATAGAGTAGATTTATTTTCTTATATTTAATTCTTACAATTTATTTTATAGTTTAGATTTTGCAATTTATTTTGTAGTTAGATTTTAATTTCTAGCACTATTCACCTTGAGGCTAGAACCCTCTTGGGTTTATTTTTCCTTTTTGTTTATTTTTATTTTCTTTAATTCGTCTTTAGGCTAGAACCCTCTAGGGAATCACCATTTTTTAAGAAGTGGATTCAATTTTAGATTACCCATATCTTTAATTGAATCCGCCATCTTTACTTTCTTGAATTTTATTTTTAATCTTGATTTTTATTTGTTACTTGATTTTATTCATTCTTCTTTCTTGGCTTGTTGATCACATTTATTTTTACTCACATCCACTCTCAAACACATTGGTTTACACACTATCACTTTCACTCTCATTATCTCTCCATAATCACACTTATTCTTCACTCCTATTTGTCACGCACACAACATAAGAACCGATTTATATTTTCTCCTACAAAACACCTTCCTCGTGGGATCGATAACTTTTTATACTATAACTTGACACGGTTGTGCACTTGCAACATTTTTGGTACATGTTTATGCCGCATCAATCACCCCCCCCCCCAAATGACGACCTCTCTTTTGATTTCAAGGCCTTGGCCTCATCACAAGATCAAATGCAGAGGGAGACTAGCACCAGTACTTATAAGTATAGATCAATTATTCAATGAAATGCCTATGAGAAAAAAATCCATCATGTATAAATCTCCGAGTGAGGGCCAAGCAATTAGAGGAGCAGAATATGTGGGATGTGATTGCCTGGACCCCGAAGGTGAGGTGGTGGGACCTAGATTAGGCCCAGCGAATGAGGGGGCACGATGAGGCTGGGTTTGGAGATGGAATGCATTTCATGATTTTTTTAATAAAGGAATGTTAGTGGAATGTTATATAATGCATTTTATAATTTTTGAGCTAATGAATGTTTTTAGCTATTTCCTCTATTCCTCCTCCTCTTTTCATTGCAAGACGAAAAAACTTAACAACAAACACATAAGCTTAACAGCTAACACATAAGTATTGCTAGATGGAAAAGTTTAACAAAACACATAAGCTTAACAATCAATGCATAAACTTAACAATTAATGAAAAAACTTAACAACCAGCATATAAGCTTAACAAGTGACGAAAAAGCTTAACAATCAACGCATAAGCTTGACAATTAATAAAAAAGCTTAACAAATGCATAAACTTGACAAGCAATAGATAAGCTTAATAACTGATGAACAAGCTTAACAACAAACGTATAAGTTTAATAGCCAACGTATAAGCTTAACAACTGACAAAAAATTAACAACCAACACATATGCTTAACAACTAACAAAAAAGCTTAACCAATGTCTAAACTTAACAACCAATGCATAAGCTTAACAACTGATAAAAACGTTTAACAACAAATGCATAAACTTAACAGCCAACGTATAATCTTAACAACTGACAAAAAATCTTAATAACCAATGCATTAGCTTAACAGCAAACGTATAAGCTTAACAACTGACGTAAATGCTTAGCAACTAACAAATAAAGTTAACAACCAACACATAAGCTTAACAACTAAGGAAAAAAACTTAACTAAAGCAAAAGCTTAACAACTAATATATAAGCTTAACAGCTAATGTATAAGCTTAACAATAAATGCATAAGCTTAACAACCAATGACTATGCTTAACAACTGACGAAAAAGCTAAACAAATGTATATTAGCTTAACAAACAATGCATAAGCTTAACAACTAGCAAAAAAGCTTAACAATGAATACATAAGCTTAACAACTAATGCATAAACTTAACAACTAACAAAAAGCTTAACAACTAGCAAAAAAATTTAACAACAAATGAATAAGCTTAACAACAAACACAAAACCTTAACAACTAACTCATAAGATCAACAACTAACTCGTAAGATTAACAACTAATTCATAAGTTTAACAACTAAATTACAAAATTGATAACTGATTCTTTATCTTTGAATGTTCAACTAAAATACTTTAAAATGTTGAAACTGATGAACTAAAAAAAACTAGATAGAAATAGAAAGAGGAGGAGGAACAATGGAAATAACTGAAAATATGCATTTGCTCAAAAATAAAAAAATGCAATACATAACATTCCACTAACATATTCCACCCATTGTTCATTGGAAGCTTGTGCTAGATTACAAAGTTAAGATGACTATAGCCTAAACTTATAATTCTATATTTCAACCTATTTTTTTGTTCAATTTACCATTAATTTCCAGAGAACTTCATTGAAATCAGACTCAACCTCCACTAACTACTCAAATATCACTCAAATATCTTCTTTGAATCATCCCAACTCACATCTCAGAACTCCATGAGCAATGGTGGGAATCCCAACATGCTACCATCGCTCAGATCTCCAGCCAAATCAGATCCAAGTGGGCTCTCGACTCCCTCATCGCCCCCATCTCCAAAATTGACGGGCTTAGTTTACCGTCGCCGTTGATGGAGATGTCATACTCTCTTACTTCTGTCGTTATAGAATCCGTCATTAGAGAGGGAAGGGTAGTAGTGCAGGTGGTTGTCGGAGGTTCAAGGGAGGGACGAGCCCCGTCGTTGCCGATCAGCGATGAGAAAAGCTGGAGCGGAGAAATGAAATTAAATTGTTTAAGGCTTTTTTTTAAGGAAGGAGGCAGGAGGAAGGAGGGGGCATTTTAGGATTTTTTAAAATAAAGTACATTGATGAGGGCACATGTGAGCTGGAGGGGTTTGATTGTTTACAAAATTTAATTTTGAGGGTTTTTAGGGTGTTGAAAAAATCTTGGGAGAGGGACAAATAAAATTTGTTATTTTGGGGGCTAGAAGCAATTTTCCCTTTCAAGAAAGAGTTTTCTCACATTTGACCCTACATTACCAAATATCTCATTAAATAGTCCAACTACCAGAAAGTCAAATTTGAATTTGTTGATATATAATATTTATAGTATAGAGAAATTTTTAAAATATATCACATCGCAAATTTAATTACCAAAATCAACTAACTTGCAACCATGTCAGTAGCAATCGCTAAAAGAGAGTCGATTTTGAAAATACACAATTTTCGTAATATACAGGATTGTCAATCCCGTGCAATTAGAAATATTTACTAATTATATGGGGATTTTTTCTTTAATCGACCAACTTTCAGCACTCCAATTGACGTGACTAATATTAGGTTCGATTTTGATAAATTAGTTTGCACTAGGTCGACTTTGGTATTAAATTTATGATTTGGTTTATTTCAAAATTCTCTCTTCATACTAATTTTGCATGGTAATGATAAAAAGGGATGTAAATTGGACATGAATGAGTTTGTCAGAATACGTTAACTTCATCTCCAGATGTATGCATTTGCTATCCGTTCTCTAAATCCTCCTCTTTTCTCCCTGTGATGGTAAATAGCGTCAAATCCTAAACGGGTTTCTTATTTTTATCAACAAGGACAATCAAGGAATCTCCTTCATAATAAGACCAAATCGTACCGCTAAGTTGTTTTCATCCCCTGCATACTAATACCTAGGGCTGTCCAAAATACCCACCGGCCTGGGCCCGGCCCAGAGCCCGGCCCGGAAATCCGGGCCAGGCCGGGTTCCGGGCCCGGGTCCGGGTTACCCCAGCGGCGCCCGGCCCGGGCCCGACCCGGCCCGGAACAGGGCCGGCGCCGGGTCACATTCCGGGCCGGGCAGCCCGGGCCCGCAGCCCCGACCTGGGGCAACAGTCACCAGTGGTGACCGTTGCCCGAAAAATCCGGGCCGAGCCGGCCTGGCCCGGCCCGGCCACAACGGTCACCAATGGTGACCGTTGTGGCCAAAACGGCCTGGCCGGGCCGGCCTGGCCATAACGGCCAAAAACGGCTGTTTGACCATTTTGCCCCCAAAAACGGTCAAAAACGACTATTTTGTGAGGTTATTTTGGTCATTTGCCTATGGGGCTGGTTCTATAAATAGAGGGGGGGTTTTATTTGTTTTCTTCACACCAAAAACTCATCTCTTCTCTCTTATACTCTTATACTCTCTTATTTATACTTTCTAATCCTTTCATCAAATGGCTTCCGGATCTGATTATGAAGAGCAAAACATATCTCCCGATCCTGAAATGAGTCCTCCTACTATGAGTCCTCCTACTGGGTCTACTCCTACCGAAGTTAATCCCGAATCCGGTGGCGACGAATCTGCACCAAGAGCTCCTAAAAGGCCAAGATCCGATGTGTGAAATTTTTACGAGAAGATCGACGTCACCAAGGATGAACACGGTAGGATCCTCACCCAGAAGGCTAAGTGTGCATTGTGCGGCAAGATTTTTCAAGCTCATCATAAGAGCGGCACCAACCACCTCAAACGCCATTTAGATAAACACAACAAAGGCCAGACTCCTTAAGGTGATATCCGACAATCTATGATTTCTCAATCCTCCTCTTCTCGTAATCTCGGTAGTTGGAACTATGACGCTGCCAGAGCCAGGAAATACGTAATCAGGTTTATCATTCTTAAAAACCTTCCTTTTAAATTAGTAGAAGATGATGAATTTGAAGATATGTTTAGAGAGGTTTTTATCCTACATTTAAAAAAAATTCTCGTCAAACCTGTCAACGTGATATTTTAAAATATTATCAGCAGGAACAAGAAAAAATAATTTCTTATTTTAAAAATTTAAACTGTAAATTTTCTTTAACTTCTGATATTTGGACATCTAGAGCACAAACTGGATATTTATGTATCACAGCACACTAGATTGATAAAAATTAGGAAATGTTTAAAAAAGTTGTTTCTTTTATTGCAATAGAAGAGTCACATACTGGTGCTAATGTTGTAAATTTAATAATTGAAGAACTTATGAAATTAGAAATTTCAGAAAGAATATTTTCTCTTTCACTAGATAATGCAAGTAATAACAATGTAGCTGTTGATTTTATCAGATCAACTTTATCATTGCCATGTCATGGTGATCTTTTTCATATTAGGTGCATCTGTCATATTTTAAATTTAATTGTTCAAAGTGCATTTACTGAAATTAAACTCATGATAGAAAAGGTTAGAACAGTTGCTTACATGCATAGTGCTTCTGAATAAAGACTTAAAAGATGGAAATAATTTTGTAAAAGAAAAAATGTAAAGCCTAGACTAATTCCAAAAGATGTTGACCATAGGTGGAATTCTACATATGCAATGTTAAGTGTAGCAATAGAATATAAAGATATTATAACTGATTTTATAAACTATTATGCTTCTAGTTCTAGTTCTGGTAGCACTTATGGAATAACTGAAGATGAATGGACAATTATATGTAATTTAAATAAAATGTTACAAGTTTTTTATGATGCTACAATGTTATTATCTGGCTGTTATTATCCAACCATTACTTTAGCTGCTTTACAAATTTTAAATATTCAAAAAAAATTTGGGAAATATCGTATGGATAATACTTTTGGACCTATGATTTTTGAAATGGAGAGCAAATTTAATAAGTACTTTAGGCATATTCCTCATATTTTTGGTTTGGGGGTTCTTATTGATCCATACTTGAAGGATATTGGCCTTCGAAGTTTGTTACAATCTTTGTATGGTAATCAGATTATAGACTTAGATGATGGTACCACCATTACTGCTACTACTCATCATTTAGCTATTAGAAATTATTTTCAAACCTTATATGATGAGTATGCAGCTAGACATAGTGTAACTACATAACAGTCTACAGTTTCGGTTTCTTCGAGCTCATCTCGAGCCCGAGGTAAAAGTGTAAGTTTTGATAGGTATGCAATGGTAGCTGAGCTAACTGGTGGATCTGAACTTGGATCATCATCATCGAAGGTTTCTGAAATAGATGAATATTTTTCTGCTTCTTTAGTTAGATGTCAAGGAAATGCTTTAGATATTTTGCAATGGTGGAAAGTATATGGATCAGTTTCATATCCTATACTTTCCACCATGGTTCGTGACTTACTAGCAGTGCAGGTTTCGACGATAGCTTCGGAATCCGCCTTCAGCACAGCAGGTCGTTTGATCGACGATCATAGGACATGCTTGGATCCGTATACTGTACAAGCGGTGATGTGCTTACAAGATTGGTGGAGGTACGAGAAGCGAACGCAAGGCATCGATCGGATGACTGGAATTGAAGATAAATTTAAAGAATTGGGACTAGCAGATAGATATAAAGAATAGATTGTAGTTTTTATATCTTAGCTTAAAATTTGTAAAGAATTATTTTAAAAATAATTACAAATGATAGTGATATAGATGAGTTAGTGCCAACCTAGTTGGGAGTTACTTATCTATTGTGATGCGATTAATTCCAAAATAAATTTGTACTTGTAATTTGTAAATAATTTATTAATTATTAATAAAAAATTTGTTTTTATCCTTTTTTATTTGTAATTTATGTCATTTTAAATAATTAATAAAATTATTGTTTTTATTATTTTTCTTGTCTTTTTTTATAATTTAAAATTTAAATAAAATTAAAAAAATTTGGAAAAAAATAATAAAAAAAAACACCCGGGCCAGCCCGGAACCCGACCTAGTCGGGCCCGGGCCCGGACCCGGCCCGGGGTACCCGGGTCCGGGCCCCGGTTTTGCCCGGCCCGGGCCCGGATTTCCGAGCCGAGCCGGGCCGACCCGGATGGACAGGCCTACTAATACCAATACTATAATAGAATATAATATCATTCTAGCGGACTGAAAATAAAAAACCGCGCATAAAATTCCGAATACCAAAAGTTTAGAAATAATTAAGCTCTGATGTAATGGGTTTATAACTCAGCAAGAAATGATGCAAATGAACTCATGCTTAAATACGAGATAACAAGACCACTTCCATCCATTCACAACTAGAGGCCAACCTCGACAATGTGAAAAATCAAAATTAGGTTACAAACCCAATAAGAGTTTAATGGTAAATCAAATATATAAGTAGCTTAACAAACAGCATATCTGAATATATCAAAGAATGCCCAGCAAAAATGACACAATCCATGAAAACTGCTCGCTATGATGGACGATGCCCAATATATATCTCATTCTTATCTCGCTCACGCGTGCATACTCCCCTTGCCACCCTTTTTCCTCCCTTTACCTCCACCCCCAACTTTTGCCCCTTTTCCCTTAAAACCACCCCCCTTCCCTTTCCCTTTCCCTTTCCCTTTCCCTTTCCCAACCCTGCTTTTCTTCCCACCTCCCTTCTTCCCACTTCCCTTCGTCCTTGCATCCTTCTTCATCCTCGGATCCACCAACTTCTTCCCTTTCCCAGGCCTCACCTGAACTCCCTTCTTCGCAACCACGTACTCCCTCTCTGGCTTCTTCGGCGTCGCCTTCTTGTAGAGCTGCTCTATCATCTTCCTCTTCGACCTCTCAGATATATCAGTCTGGTCCGAGATTGAGTTTGACTTTTGCTTAACCTTCTCAAGCCTTTTCATTGCTGCCCGCTTCTTTCGAGCCTTTGCCTCTGCTACTTTCTTGGCGGGACGGGCGTCAATCTCTCTGAACTGTGCCTTCATTGCATTGATTTCTTCCTTGGTTATGGGCTTCATAGGTTGGCTGTGCTTCTTCTCTTCCTCCACAAACCATGTGGGCAAACCCTCATCATCGAACATGTATTTGTTGTAGGCGTCATCGAGAATCTCCTCTCTTTTTCTCTTTCTCAGCATTTTCTTGGCATATGCTAGTATTTCAGCCTTTGTGTCTTCATCTTCTTCCTCTGAGTCTGAATCATCGGAGGATGAAGAGGATGAGTCTTCATTTGTTTTTAAGGGCTCTGCTGGTACAACCTCAAAGTCCTCTAGCTCATCAGAGGCTTTGGTTTTAGAAGGAACTGAATCTCTGGTTTTCGACTTTTTGGCAACCTTGGGTAGTGGTTTTTCTTCCTCCTCTTTTTCGTCTTCACTGTCGCTCTTTTGGAATAGACCATCTTCTGCTGCTTCGGCAAAGACATCTTGACTGAACCACTGTTCCATGATCTGCTCCTGAGTTGGCTGTTCTTCCTCATGCAAAGGTACCATGAGAGGATTTTTTTCTTCCTTCATTTCCTCTTGGTCAAGATCCTGACCAGGTGTTAGGTCTTCACCATCATCTTCCTGCATTTTAAAGAGTATTACACCAAAAACTTACCAGTTTAATAAGAATAGAAGAAAACTCTGCATTTCCCCCCCAACTGACGCATTTTCAGATTATGTTTCTGCCAACATAGAAAGGGCTGAATCCTAGACTAGGAAAAATATTTAAAATATCATAGCATGTCCGACCCCCCAATTTATCTCGGTTAAAAAAAGAAGCAAGTAGTAGGATAATTTAAGTTATAGATTCCTCTCTTACCTCAAACAACTCATCTTGACCATTAGTTCGGGCAAGTTTTACTCGTTTTCGCTGTTTGCTACTTCCACCCTTTTTAGATATATACCGTTCATAGGCTTCATCAAGCATTTCCTCAAGGTGTTCATCATATCTATACAAATAGATTTATACATATCAACAGAAGAGGAAGAAAAAAATGCAGCAACTAATAAAATCAAAGACATGAATACAAGACAAACTGCCCTCAGAAGTATGGCGAATGTACCAGTAAAATTAGTACTCACCGCTTCTGCTCTTCGTCAGAGTCCATTTCACCGGATTCATCATGATCTTCTGCAGGAGAGGCCTCATCTTCACTGTCACTGACATTGAAGTCATTTTCTTCATCAATCTCTGTTGAATCAACAGCCTGAAGTTCTTTCTTTCCCTGGACATGGATTGTGTAAAAGATTGTCAGCTCATAACATGGAACAAATATCAGAACAAAATTACAATCAGCCAAACAAACACGATTGAATGCAGCCAGTGTGCAAACAGTAAAAAGAAATAATTTACTTTAAAAACATAACATAAAGAAAAGATGTCGATAAAAATAACAGTACTCAGATTGAAATGAAGAGTACATTGAGGCACTAAAATATCAAACAAATGGCACATATGCAGCAACTAATTGAAAATAAGGAAATATGATGGAAAGTACACAGCAATAGCACCACTTTAACATTCAGAAATATTTAAGGAGAGCTAAAATTCCCATTAAAAGTACAATATCCGTTTTGTTCACACCTATAAGAAAAATATGTAGTCCACTTATCATGTACATTAAGCACAAAACTCAAACAACCAGCAAACACGATAATGGACTTTAAAACTAGCAAAAACTGTGGTTCTCGAGAGCAAATAAAATGTCCTTTGTTTTTTTTTTCTCGAGAACCACAGTTCTTCCCTATTTTTGCCTGTAGAAAAGCAAAGGAGAACACCGTAATCTCTTGACTTTACTTCAAAGTACATATTTTAAATTTTAGAATCCAATACCAGTCCATAGATGGTGTTAAAAAACAGCAGTTTATAAACAACTGCTGATTCCTTTCGTCATAAGACTTGTGCTAGATATGCAATACCTTTTTGATGGGGACGGGCTCAGGTGATGATTAAGATGGATAAGTTTTCAAAGATTTCATTTGTAAGCATTGACTAAACCTGTTTGTTAAGCTTGTAGACTTCATTTCTAAAAGCAGAGAATAGGCAGACGATTATACACAAGCAGTCAAGTAATTTCGGAAGACTAACAGATCGACATGACACCAAATGAATGCTGGTGATGCCAACTGGCCATTTTATCAGCTATTATTTTTGCAAGAGCCAAATGGATCAATGGACGACATCACAAACCTTAATAGAGGCAAGAGAAAATAATTCACGGTCATAATAACTGTCTTGGGTAGCATCGATTTGCATTCCAGTTGCTTTGCGCACTTTCTCCTAGAAAATTCACAACAACAATAAATTGGAGGTAAAAAAAAGAAACTATCCCAAAGAAACGAAACAGAGTTAACCGCAAACCTTCGCTCGGCGTTTTGCAAGAATCTTCTTCTCTCTCTTTTTCTTGCGTTCCAGAGCATTCGTCAATTCTTCCATTTCATTCAGTAGATTCTCATCCTCATCCCCCTTGGCATCTTTAGTGGGAGTATCTTTTGGAGTGACCTTATTAGTTGAAGAAAGCTCCTTTCTTATTCGCATGCGCCATCTATGAACACGACAATGAACAAATTAGCTCCTCTTAGATTTTCATGCATTTAAAGATGAATAATCCACCGACACTAGCCCCATATGTATAAGAGTATATGACCCTATCTTGACCGGAAAATGCAAAAGACTCGATGTGCAGAAGACTCGACTTGTTACCCATCTCTCATTTAAATAATTGGTATATCAAAATTTTATCTCCTTTATACCATGGTAAATGCCCGACAGTCCATGCATCCTAAACAAAAACAAACAGAAGGGGAAAAAGAAACAATTTGGCATGGACTATGGTAGTACTTTCTCCTCAAGGTACTTGAACCCCCAACAAAAGCAAAAGGAAGTAGGGGCATAAGCTGATAAAAAAAATTAATAAATTTTCCAACTTTTTCCAGGTACTTGTTCAAAATCGATTAGGAAGACCGTTTAAGAGAAATACTTTTTTTTCCTATTAGCAAATTAAACGAATTAAAAATGGATATTAGAATATGTGTTTTAGTTACTTATTGAATATTGTTTTCGTTTTTACATTTAATGCATCATTGTTATGAAGGAATGATTTCCAAAAAATTAATTTAAATGTAATTAAAAGGATTTTTTCCTTGGAAACCACCTTTAAACAAGGGTCATTTTACAGAAACAACCTTTCATTTTAAAATTATGCGTAAACCACATTTAAAGTAGGTTTTTGTTCCAATCAACCATCTCCTAGCCAAATCTTCTTTAAAAACCAAAAATAACCTCAAAATTTGCACAATTAGGGTACATGTATCCTAATTAGACCTAAACATTAACGAGTGAGTCATGTGTCTTGAGTGTGACATTTTTAAGGGAATTTTTGGGTTTTTAGTGAAAATTTTGACTGGGAGGTAGTAGATTGGAACAAAAACCCACTTTAAAGGTGGTTTACGCATATAAATTGAAAATGAAAGGTGGTTTTTGTAAAACGGCCATGGATTTGAAGTGGTTTCCAGGGGAAACCCCCTAATTAAAAGGATCAAATTTAATCAAATGGAATGTTTTCATAATCTCACCTGCAGAACATAAAATTAAAGTAAATGCACTTTAGTGTTCAACAAATATAAAAGAAATTGCTTTGAAAAGTTGGATATGAAGAAGAGAATCCAATCGGATTTGGATCTAATTCAATTCTTGTCCAATCCCAAGCAAAACCCAATTGAACATATACCCAAGAAAACAAATACACAGAGAGGAGAAAACAAGGTAGTTATGGCTAGTAATTAACACTCAATGACCATGCACAATGCAACTATACGCAAATGCCCATTAACATGCACAGAAAGAGAATGTGATATAGGATATACATAATAATTTACTCTTGATGACCCATTAGCATGTACAGAAAGAGAATCTTGTATAGGATACGCATAATAATTTACTCTTGATCACCCATTCATATTATTTGGACATCAAATAAACACACATGAAAGATGTGTTTCCACCGAGGGCTCGAGCATTAGCCCTAAACAACCACCTTTCTTCTATACCAAGCGAAATAAAGTAAACGAGTTTTGATTTCCCAATTACTTCCGCTTCACTCACCATACGACCATACGTTGTTGTTCTTAGTATACAGAAAAAGGAACCTCCTCTATTAAAAATCTCACTTTAGAAATAATGATAAACGAAGTAAACTAAGAACCTTACTTTATTTATTCACCAATATAGGTGGCAAACATCTGGTTCCAGGTATAACAAGAAACAAGCATATAACACTAGTGATCCAACCTGACACCAACCAAGACCTGTCCTGATAAACAGTCCAGTAAGTTTTGCTTACGGCTTTTAAGAGACTACCTACTGATCTTTAAGAATACTCTTCCACGAACAGGGGAATTGCACTTAGGAATAATATAGGCTGGCTCTTGCATACAACACCCCTACTAAAATTTTCTCCTTTGGCACCATTTTACTGTTAGCTATGTAGCACGGACACGGATCCGACACGGCCATCCGACACGCCGACACGAGGCAAATCCTAAAAAATACATAGGATACGTGTGTTCGACACGTGTGTCCGACACGGACACGACACGACACGACACGGCTTCATGTTATGCGTGTCCGTGCTTCATAGACTGTTAGTATAGGGTATGCAGTTACATATATTTTTATAATGAAATTCTTTGTTTTGCAATTTGCAATTAAATTGTGTTACATTTAGACTAGTGGACTTGTGATGGGTATAATTTCACATTCATAACACCTTAAAATTTTCTTTCACATGCATCATGTGCAACAGAACTACTAATGCAGAAAATGATTCCACTTCCCTCAACAGATCACATCCCAGCCCTCATCCAGTTGACATCCCTGCTTACAATAACCATATAAACTATCTTTCTAAAACATGATTATCAAATCTTTCCTCACTGATGGATAATCCCAACTGCTTGCTACACCTGCCATTTTGAATCATCAATCCCACATCTTACTCCTACCCAATTTGCATAAACTTACAGACTAACAGTAACTTGATAGCTCTTTCCTTTCCTTCTGCTAAAAGAAAACATAATCAAATAACTCTGACAGCCAAAACCTTTTGCCATATAATCAGAGGAAATAAGAGTAGGAAATAAGCAATGATGGCATATAACCGTAGAACACAGGTGCTTCATCAATGATGAAAGTTCCAGTAGTTCAGAATCAATTTTTTACTTCAGACTATGAGGGACTTTTATGTGTAGAAATGTGCGCGCGCACACAAACAAAAGATGTATATGTTTTGTGTGCGTACATACACACATATTTCTAGAACCTTCACATATGATTTATCATAGAAACTCACACATAAGTTATCATGAACTGCAAACTACAGCAAACACAAGAAAAAAACATGTCAATTGTATGAACTGGAATACCCTCCCCAACACTGAAGTATAATATATCTCTGGAAATTATAGACCACTTCCGCAATAAAGAAGGAACAATAAAATCACAGAATAAAAAACTTACTTCAAGAGATGCTTAAAGCCATGTTTATCCAGGACATATAAATCCTCACATAAAGATTTAATCTGAAAAACAAGCAAGAAAATCAAAATGTGAGGGAAGACATGCACTGCTAACAAACTATCTCCTACCAACAACAATAATAAAGGACATGTGTTACCTCCTCTGTTGTTAATTCATGATCTTTAATAGATGAACAAGCTGGATCTTCAAAAGATAATTGACCAACAGAACCAAGAATACTGAGAGGGTTCTCGGACCAAATAAAATCTGAAACTAAACCGACCTTCCACAAGGTTGTCACTCCGTCCTCATATCTAGATAGAATGTAAGGAAACAAAATATCAGCCAACTGCATCTCAGATTCGTAAACGCCAGGAAAGCAACAAACATGTATTATACTGGAAAATTATTTTCTCAAGGACTATAAGAAAAAGCATGAAGCATGTTTGTACTTCTAGAGCATTATTTTTCAGTTTAACTCTTTTGATGACTTTAATTTGTTGCATACGAAATAAAATTAGTTCTCTTACAGCCCTTCTGTACCATGCCTTAATTTTTCTGAAGTTGGTGTATTAGCCAGTTTTAATCCGTATAAAATTGCACAATGCAGTTTATATGTTAAGACAACTAGTCCAATTGTGTGCCCATTAGTGTCATAAGTTTGTTTATCTTCTTGCTTCATAATTCTTGATCCAAGTCCTTCTCGGAGTCCATAAATTTCTTTTCCCCTCATGCTTTGACAACAAAAGGAGTATGTGAGAAACAGAGTTTATGTAAGTTGCCAAAAATCTGATTCAAAGATGATGACCCATAGGTTGCATGAACTCAGTATATAAATCATTGATGACAATTATACTTTCCATCATGTATACTATATTAATTTGTTTTAGCAAGGTTCAAGTTAAAAAGTTAAACACATACAATACAAATATGAAAGGCAAGGTACAAATTATTTATTTGTAAGCATAAAATGAAAAAACTAAATAAATTCTTAACAATTATTGGGCAGTATAAGCCAACAGTTATCATCTAAGCTTTGTAAACTAGAGTTCTGTGATCTGTTTAAGCAATCAGACTTTGCGGATAACAAATTGTCACCCCTAAATGACCGTGTAGGATTGGAAAAGGGCACAACTAACACTTTGTATCACAAACTAAAGAAAAAACAAAAATCTACTTAATTTAGGACACAGTAATATACCATGCCTGCTCTATATTAATAAATCTGTTATAACCAACTGTTGATATTCTTGTAGGATCCTGAAATTTATTTTCTAGGCTTCGACCCTTATTTTTATTTGCAGGTAATATTGCCTGCTTATAACTGAACAGGAGAAAAATATTGACCATGAGATTTTCATACTGTTCATTATAGGAATTGTTAAATGCAACTAGGGGTGTCCAATTGGGCTTTTGGCCCGGATCCGGCCTAGGCGGCTGGACCCAAACCCGGCCCGGGCCCAGGAAGAACCCGGAAAATCCGGGGAGACAGGCTCCAGGCTTGGGTCCGGGTTGTATTGGTGAAGCCTGTCCTGGGCCCGGCCCGGCCCTGTTACTCAATTCATATATTTTTTTATATATTTTTCATATATAATTATATTATGATATGGTCATTAATGTATAGTTATATATATTTCTAAGTGTATATGATTTTTTTGAGGAACTCCTAGTCCTAAGTGTATATAGCTGTATATATTTAAGTACGCAAGTATATAGACATATATATACACACACACACACTTGTAAGTATACAAGTATGTTATATAATATGCTTCTACACACACATATACACATACACATATACACATATACATACATACATATACATACATATACATACATATATACTCTTACCATGGTATAGATACTAAGATATAAGTATATGTAATGTAGTTACAAGTATACTTATATGCGTACTTATGGTTATATAAGTATATTTTATATAAGTACATAAGTATAATTATAAATAAGTATATTGCATCTAGTATACATAAAAGTATATCATATAAGTAAACTATATAACTATACTTAAATAAGCATAATATAAGCATGTAACAAATACATATATAACTATGTGATACTTCTCTCTCATACAAGTTATAACTTATTACTTATAAGTATATACAATACACTTACATATTATGTATGTATATATAATATATAGCTATATACTAATATGTAAGTATGTACTAATAAATACTTATATAAATACAATAAGGTTAATCTAATTTTTTTAGCAATTTTGTGCCAAAAATTCAAATAAAAAGAATCCAGGCTGGCTCGGAGCCCGGCCTGGTTTGGCCAGGACATGGACCCGGGCCCAGCCCAAGCACCCCGGGTCCAGGTTTGGGCTAGGCATTTTGCTCGACCTGAACCCGGCAATCCAGGCCAGCCCTGCCCGGCCCGTTGGGACAGGCCTAAATGCAACATAAAAAATTAGACCACAAACATCCTTTTTAATCTTTAGAACAGCAAGATTAATTGCAGCGGAAGTTTACCCTTCACGATTCCTCTTCTGCTTTGTCCCTCTGAGAACATCAACCACCTGTTCAAATGCCTCACAATCAAGAAAAAGTTTCGGGAACAAAATGAATGCCAAATGTGAAGTATGCGTCCACCAACCTTTGGCGGCTCTATAGCCCCTTGAAATAGGTGCTTAATGTCAAGAAGGCGTGGGTCAATCTTTGCAGGAGCCTTGTATCTCAATCCAATAGCATATATTTCAGCAGATGTACTACGACTAGCAGCTGGTTTAAACACCTCAACTTTATCAAAAAGCTGTCAATTGGTAAAAAGTGAGATGGTAACAGTCAGACTCAGTATGTTATAGCCATGGGTAATAAACTGTAAGACGTACCTGTTTAAGGCAGTAGATGATAGCAGTGTAGTCCTGTGACCTGAAAACCTACCACACAGATAAATGAATGCATTACCATCATTGATAAGCAATAACTGCATAGCCAAAATTCAAAAGTTAAGTGGTTAACAAATATATCGAGAAATTTAAGCCTACTTGTCAATGTAATTATAGATTCCATGCTATCCCAAGTACCATATGGGTCATCAAATGTAGAATGTGAACCCTGGAAAGCAAAATATGTGTTCATCTCCACCCTCACCCCAATGAATAAGGTCAAAGATGCAAGGTAACATTGCATGTCAATCATATGGCTTGTGCGTTATTACAAAGCTTAAGATCTTATTATACAAGGAGACGAAGATCCTATAGAGACTAAGCACATTATCCGAGTCTTAAATTGTTGAAACCATGGTTACTTTTTTTTAAAAAATCCACTTCTTTTTCAATCCAAAATCAGAAATTTCCATAGATAGCTTTGGACGCAGGTACACCCTCTACAAAAGGGGTATCTATTTTAACTGTCATATAGTTTTGTCGTACCTATCATTCCATACGATAGGATATTTGTGCTGTAATGTGATACTATCTGCAAAATTAAAATTAATTACTTGTAAATATAGCAAGATTGTAACTAACTATATACTTCCTAACTTATAATTGGCAGCATAAGTGCAAAACCGAATACAGCCTTATAAAATTCCATATGTTTTCCAGTCAACTAAGTTATCACATATTACTTCCAGAAATTTCATCACTTGATTGCACCCAATTAAGCAAAACACCACAATTATACAGTACTTCCAAACATGAAAGCCTGTCCAACAAATAACTCATAAAAAATCAATCTTTCTTTTTCCCCTTCCGAGTGAAATTATCCGCACTCTACCAGTTCTACTCTTAATAACTAAGCATGAAATAATCAAATTATCTAGAATTCTATATCTTTTCCGGTCACCTAATTATACCTTCAAGAAAAATTCATCGATGGATTAAGGCCAAATAAAAAATTCACCCCATTCCATAATAGTCAGACTACAATGCCAAGAGCAGTCAACAGCTTATCCAACAAATAACTCATAAAAAATCAATCTTTATTTTACCTTAGTAACAAAAGTCCCCTTGGGCGCCAAGAAATAAGTAGCCAACCTAACGGAATCCACCACAAGCGCCGACTGGCTCGTAGCATCTTTCGTCCAATTAGCACCAACATTAGGCGATCCGTCGTGAATCACCGTGTCAAACGCGGACACCCCGTTCTCCTCCATCAGCCTCTTGATCGCTGCCCTGCATTTCGTCGTGGTGATATCCTCGGTGATGGAGTGGGCCCCCCGGATTGGCTTGACGGCCACGAGATCGATGCCGAGTACGAAGGAGCCGACGGGGGCGTGGCGTACGGCGACCTGGGTCCAGCCTCCGGGGGCGGCGCAGAGGTCGAGGATCGAGCGGGACGAGGGGAGGATGCGGTACTTGGCATCGATCTCGAGGAGCTTGAAGGAGGCACGAGATCTGTAGCCTTGTTCCTTTGCTAAGTGGTAGAACTTGTCCTGGCGCTGTTTTCCCTTTGCTTTCCCCATTTCTAGGGTTTTGGGGCTCTAGGGTTTTGAGGTTCTAGGGTTTTGAGGGTCAGATGGTGGGAGACGAAGAGGGAAGTTAGGAGTATATTACGAGGGCGGCTAGGTATGGTATAGGGTCGGGTCAAGGATGAAAGTTTTGTACCCGTACCGCATCCGAAAATAACTGGGTTTGAATTTCTCAACCCGAATATCTTCCTCCGTTCTCCACTGCCGTGATAGGACGCCTCTCTTTTTTATATTTACTAGTATGCAATACGCGCGTTGCACGTGAGGCATTTGAAGGTCAAATTATATTTTGTGCATCATTTTTAAGACTATTTATTGAACATATAGCTCATATAGAACAAAAACTAATAATATACATTTCCAAATAATATCTACTAAACACATTTAAATCAGATAAATCACAAAAGTAAGAAAGACAGTGATGACATCATTTAAACATTCTTGTTGAAAGCAAACATGATTGCAGCTCTATTGATAAAAAGGAGGAGAAAATGATGAAAATAAGAGAAAATTATGGAAAACAAAGATAAAAGTGAAGGTGTTAGGATTCTGGGTAACAAAGAAACTTGAAGCTTCATATGCCAAAGTAACGGCAACGCGTAATTTCAAACCACTGAACAAATCATAATGTACAGCAGAATGCAAGCAATATCCATTCATCACTTCCATCCTATAAAAAGAAGGAAAATAAACACAAAAGGGGTTATAAATAAGAAAAGGAACTCATTGTCAGCTAATGCTCATCATCCTCATAGTTGGGCGCCTCTTTGATCTCAACAGCCCATCATCCTACATATATTGACATAACATTTTATAAGAATATGAAATTATAACTCCTAACTCTCACTGCAACTGAGCAAGTTATATTTAAAAAAATACCAAACATGCATTTAAAACGAATTTATAAAAGATGTACCACTGCATAAAATATCTCAGATTCAATCCACTGAAAGAAAGTCTGGCATATGAGAGAATTTTAGTATGAAATTTCTTAACACTCCTTATAATTTTAAAGTTTTCATATGGTGGAAGGGACTCTAAGACAATTAGCTATCTCCAACAATTCAAGAACGTGCCATATTGCAGTTTACACATTTTGTTTGAATCATATACACATCTGCATGTTTGAAGTCCACAAGTTAAAGTTGTTTTGATTTTGACATTGACCTTAGATGCAGACGCAGTAGCTTCAGTAACTCTTGCTTTAGATCTGATCCTTGTTGTTTCTAATGGAAATCAATGGAAAATACATTTTTTCATGAAAAGCATCCATAGTTGAAAACATAAAGAGCATTTATTAGGATGGTACAAAAAATGTTTTAGATTCATCCTTATATATTGCTTTGAATTTATCCTTATTTATTCCAACTTAGGTGATGTTAGAGAGAAATAAAAAGAGAGACATAGACAATAATTTTTCGGCAGTTCAATTTGGAATAAGCAGTAAGCAATGCTTCTTAAATTCAACAGTAGGTGCAATATATCTCGTGAAATCATATGCTCAAGAAATCAAACCAAAATAAATCCAGGATTGAAAAACTAATTCAAACTTATATTTAGCAGAACTTTAGTAAGGATTAAAATATAAACAAACTCGAATTCATTCAAAGCATGATGTATTTATAGATCCATATACATTATAACTATCTATTGTTTATTCATTTGTATAACTAATCATAGTGTAGAGTGTGTACTAAAAGAATCAGCCACATTAAGTAAGAAAATTATCATCCAGGAAAACACAGCTTGCAGGTACACCCATTCCTTAGAGTTGACGCTACTACAAAATTGATTAACTTCCATCCATAAAGTCATTGTAGATCATTATACATTTTCTGAAAGATCATAAAATTGGTGAGGAAATATGCATCCTAAGAATAAAATGAAATAAAAAATAAAAAAGGTTTAAAGAAATTGTTAAGTTTGAGCAGAAAATGTACTATATTTACCTTTGATCTATCCCCAAGCATGATTATTGTTGTAGGCTGTCTAAAAATCGTTGCAGATAGCTGATCCTCATTAGTGTGAAGTTGGAGAAGAAAAATGGTGGGCTCCAGAATCTTCATTTCTTCAAGAACCAAATATAAGGATTACAAGCTAACGATCCTTACAGAACTTGAGAAAAGAGATTACAATTGACGATCTCTTCAAGCACAAAACATGATCCTCACATTTCAATAACAAAACGCGAAGGTCATTCTCACATTTCAACAACAAAATGTGGAGGTCATTCCCGCATTTCAACAACAAAACGTGGAGGTCATTCCCGCGTTTTTTTAAAATCAAAACGCGGAGGTCATTCCCACGTTTTAACAACAAAACACAGAGATAATTCCTGCATTTCAACAATAAAATGCGGAGGTCACATCCCCGCGTTTCAACAGCCAAACGCCAGGCTCACACTCGCGTTTTGAAGCTAGAACATGGACGTCACGTTTGATCGTATCAAATCACTTGAACGGTCTTCCATTTAATGAGGCAATTAAGCCCCAATTATGGAGAGATTTATGGGGGCGGTTACACCCCATACACCCTCATTAAGGAGTGATTTAAGGAGTCGGTTACACCCATTTAATGGGGCTATTAAGTCCCCATTAAGGAGCAATTTAAGGGGGTCGGTTACACCCATTTAATGGGGTCATTAAGCCCCTATTAAGGAGCAATTTAAGTGGTCAGTTACACCCCTTAAACCCTATAAATAGCTGGTTTCACTGCTGGAAAAAAGGGTCAGTAATCTTGAGGAACCCTTAGAGTATTTTGTGAAGGCTTTTTGTTGAAGCTTTGGAGCTTTTCGGCCTTGGCTTTTGAACCGAGTTTCGATTGAAGAACTTCTGTCGGGTGTAAAAATTCGGGTCTCAATGCGAGATTTGTATTATCTGTGTGTTTGTTACAAATCAATAAAATTCGGGATTCTTCGGTAGCGATAGGACGCCTCCCTTGGTGCTTGAGCCAAGTTTGCTTCCCTTGGACAATACGATCAACGTCGCGGTTGGAACTTCGGTACGCAGTAGAAGCTCTAGAGTGATTGGGTTCGAGTCTACCTGAGGCCAAACAAATGCTTGTGCTTATAGGCCGAATGCTTGACTGTCAAAAGGTAACTACTCGAACTTGATAAATGTCAAGGCCGGAAGCTTAGAGAGGGCTACAATGTAATAGTTTGTAGAGCCAATGAGCCTCAGATCTGAGAGTTCAGATCGAGTCTACTTTAACAATTTAAGCTTACAGCCAATAGTGTTCTACCAAGCAAGCCAGTGAAAGTCCCTGTCAGAAGAGCCAATTCTAGCAAATTCGGTCTGATTCCAGCAGCCTCGGTCTGATTTAGCAGCCTCAGTCCGATTCCCAGCAGCCTCAGTCTGATTTAGCAGCCTCGGTCTGATTTAGCATCCTCAGTCCGATTTCCAGCAGTCCCTTGAACGTTGGTCCAATGTGGCTTTAAATAGGTAAGGGATGGCATGGGTCATCCCTTGATTTGTGGGATTTGACCACTAATAGGGGTGAGGAGCATCAGCCACCCTAGCTATAGGATGTCACCATCTAGGGGTAGGGAGTAGCATACTCACCTATAGCTATGGGATGTAACCGCTATAGGGGGTCTTGTCAGCCGCCCTATCTTGTAGCTATCAATGGCTATTTGTAAAAATAGGAGAGTTCTGGCCAATGGCCATGCCTAGGTGAGAAGCATCATGTTCTCCCCCTTGAAATGTGGGATATGACCGTTGATGTGATTGTTCCCATGTCCCAAGTAGGCAGTTGACAAACGTGTTGGCGAGTCTGTCAGGCGAGCTTAGCCTTTAGGCGAGCTCACGTCTAAGGCGAGCTTGAGCCTATAGGCGAGCTTTAGCTCAAACGGGCGAGCTCAATAATCAGATGAGGTCAGACTCATGCTGGCGGGTAGTCCTTAGTCGAGTCGTCTTCAATCGAGTTGTGCTGGCGAGTTAGCCAAATAGGCAGGCTCGATTCGTGTGGATGACTCAAGCAGCCAAGCGTGGGCGAGCTCATGCTGGCCAGTCGACTTCGGGAGGGAGACCGACACCACCCTTCGAGTCGACACGAAGGGGTGTCGTCCCAAGGTCTTGGCAAGTAGACTTCGAACGAGAGACTACCACCACCCTCCGAGTCGACGAGGGGGTGTCGGCTACTTGGTCTTCAAGGGGCGGACTGACACGGCCTTCTGAGTCGATGAGGGGGTCTCAGTCGCTTGGTCTTGGCTAGCCGACTAGAAGGTCTCGGCAACCCAGTCTTCGAAGTAAGGACTGACATCGCCCTTCGAGTCGACGAGGAGGTCTCTGTCGCTTCGAGTTGATGAGGGGATCTCGACCCTTCAAGTCGACGAGGGGGGTCTTGGCCGCTTGGTTTCGGTGAGTCGACTTGGGGGTCTCAGCAACCTGGTCTTTAAAGTGCAGACTGACACAGCCCTTCGAGTCGACGAGGGGGTCTCCACCGCTTCGAGTCGTCGAGGGTCTCTCGACCCTTCAAGTCGACAAGGCGGGTCTCGGCCGCTTGGTCTTGGCAAGTCGATTAGAAGGTCTCGGCAACTTGGTTTTTGAGGTGTGGACTGACACTGCCATTCGAGTTGACGAGGGGGTCTCTGTCGCTTCGAGTCGATGAGGGGCTCTCGGCCGTTTGAGTCAACGAGGGGGGTCTCGGCCGCTTGGTTTCGGCGAGTCGACTTAGGTGTCTCGGCAACCTGGTCTTCAAAGTGCGGAGACACTCAGCGAGTCGGCTTCAGACTATCACCGCTCTTCGAGTCGTCTGAGATGTTGATTCGTGGCACTCGACTCTGAGTCGACTAGCGGGAGCTCAGTCGTGTAGAACCCATCTGGACTCTTGGGTAGTTTTCACTCCCCACAGAAATGAAGATCAGTTATTCTCTGATTTCGATTAAAAGGATCATTTTTCTTTCTGAAATTAACTCTTTTATAGAGTTCTTAAACTCGTTCAAATTTCTTAACTCTTCTAGAGTTCTAAACTTGCCTCGCAAGTTCTTCCCGACGTCAAGTCAAGAGGAATAGACTACGTTTCACGAAGCAAGGTGCTCAGATCATCAACGAGATACAAGATTCAAACTCTCATCGCTGTCAAGAAGAACCCGGTTTTAAACAAAGGGAAGGATCTCCGTTGGTTCATTCTCTCTTTTGTAAATCAGGAAACCGATAAGAGAAATTTGTAATTTCTTTTTCTTAAGTCTGTTAGAGAGAGGTTACATCGAGAGATTGTATTCATTCATTTCCTAAGTCAGTCAGGGAGATTATTACAAATTTTATTCTCAATTTGCTTGTAATTTTCCGACAAACAATCGTCATAAACCTTCCTATCGAATAAAACCATTTGGATTGCAAGTTCACCCATGTGTCATCTCACACCATGTTTTACCTGAAATTATTAGTCAATGCTTCAAATAGGATTTTGATTATATTTGCAAAAAAATGATAAAGAGTCTGAAAGGGAAAGATATGAAGATTTAACTAAGTCAATAAGGTTTTAATTACCCATACAAACTTAAGAATCTACAAACTGGAACAAGAAACAAAACTTATGATCAAAATAGATGTAACGCAAATTTAAACCTTTTCAACCATTTATAATTCATCCATAAAATTTGTTTATGGTTCATTGATTCTTAATAACATGTCGGGTTTATGTTGGATCCAAAGTATCGATAACCTAAAATTGACAGGTTTGAAAGAAATAGGGGTTAAAGTGTTTGATCCAATACATTGATTTCAAAATGAAAAACTTACAAAATCCATCAATTTCATAAGCCGAGTTTGTATCAACTACTCAAAAGGACATAGTTAAGCAATTATGCTGGCTTTTCATGTGTCCAAATCGGTAAACTTAGCAATCTTGTTTTTTATCATTTCATTAGAGATTCATAATAATACGAGATTAACAGATTTGGAAAAAGACAAAGTACCTCATATAAAGTCACATGAGCTGTCAACCATAAGCTGGTGAATTAAACTCTAACCTTTTAGCTCCATGGAACTATCAGTTGATGACTCTCTAAAAATTAATCTCAATTAAGTTGCCAAATAAAAGGAATCTCCTAAGCTGGTCATGCAATACAATTGTACTGGTTAGAGGATAACTAGTTTACACTATAAAGATTCAAAGTAATTCTATTAAGAAAACTACTTGCTAAAAACCCAAATATAAAAGTTTTGTTATTTATTATTTGAAATGGACAACTAAAGGACAAAGAACATTTGTACTTCTACCCATATATATTATCTAATACAATATAAACTCTCTACTTGGTATATTTCACAATTTCTAGTAAAATTTTTTACAAAATAATATTTTAGAATATAAACTGATCGTGAGTTGATAGTAGCAAATTCGAACTCCATATCTATATAAAGCAAAAAATACAGGATAATGAATAATATAGTTGAGAATTATATCTCATATATGTACTCCATTGTTTAATTTAGCACATATAAAGTGGGCAGGCGAATAGAATTGTATGTAAAGGGACTATTTAGAAAATGTGATATCCAACAGTTTAAGAAGTTGAATCAAATTTAAAAAAAGCAATGTCAAAAATATTATTGATGAATGGTGTCACAATAAACCTACTTCACAATGTGATTGCTAACACAATTTCTCCTATTAACACATTTTGATATTCATAAAATATGTAACCTTGATCTTCACTAAATCACACAAAATTGCCAAATTCACCAAAGAATCGTACCTCAAAGAAACATAAAATAGGAAGACCTTATGTGAGTTTATGGTCATAACTATGCCTCTGTTTATCCGTGTGGGTGTGCATGTTTTATGTGTCACAAATTTGATTAGGAAGTATTTTTAAATTGAACCTTATCCCTCCTTACTCTACTTCCTAGTAAAAAGTAGAACAAAAAAATGCCCCACTTAAGGCTAGGCTTAGAAAGATTATCATCATCTCGCTGACAATTTATAATAAAAATAAATTCTGATAGAAAAGTTCTTGCAAATCATCCATCTTACAAATTAGAAAAAAAATAATTCCATCAACGCAAATAATAATAATAACAACAACTTTAAAAAACATACGTTCAAATAGATAGAAAATTATGATAGAAAAGTTTTAGATTCATTTCATTAGTGCACTCAAACTAAATTCAATAATATAACTTGCAAACATTCATTTATTTTCTCTAACACAATCCCTATCTCCTATTCCTAATAACATCCTAATCTCTAAAAAAATCATAAAGCTTAGTAAAATATATGATTCTAGTCAGCCACTCTCTCCAAATAAACTTCTTTTCTACTTTTCTGTGACGCCCCTGGGTTCACACAAGGCTGCAGTCAAAGGT
>BQKN01000063.1:0-11056 GCA_022839385.1 Asparagus kiusianus
AGTTTTTTGTGGTTCTTTAGAAGTCCTCCTATCACTAGTTGGTACTTGGGTAACACCTTGGCTTTGGTTAGGTTGTTGATTATCAGCATTAAGCACTTCATTTGAAAACTCATGCCAAAAAGTACCCTCACTTCTTTCTAGGTTTTCCAAGCGAGATGAGTATTGACTATATTCTGAGTAAACATGATCTTGAGAATCCTCATACTCACCAAGTACTCTCTCTTCAATATTGATTTCCTCTTCTTCAACACCTGCTTGAACCCTCTCAACATTTCCAGATTGTACATCATTCACAACCACACTTGAAGGATTCATGCCGGGAGTAACGCATTCTAACCCGTTAGCTACTACATCCGAGTATAGCTGATCCCATAGCTCTTCAATGGCGCATGGTACCCCTTTGTTACGAAATTTTTTAGCTTCAGGTTTTTCCTACACAATATCATAAAATATTAAATCAAACAAAATATTAACTTTTCTTTAATTTACCAATTATGACTATGTGAGAAAACAACTAACCTTGATTTTTATCTCCCACCACTCATTGGAACAATCAAGCTTTCCAGTTATGTAATCCCAACCTAGGCCAGTTTCAGATTGCTTCAAACCTTTCCAAATTCTCCAATCTCTCTTCATTTGATCATACTTGTTTTTTTAAACTTTTATAATTGTTAACTTTCCGATTAGTTCTTGCCTCAAAGTCTTTGGCAATGTCTCTCCATTTGAATAGTTGATTACGGCCATTCTTAGCAACGAATGCCAAACATAGCTCCAATAATACAATCATGAAATCATTTGTCCAGTTAAATGTCTTTCCCTCCGCATCATCAGTACCTTTGTTTTTCTGATTGTCCACATTATCATTACTTGATTCCATCTATAATATAGAAAAAACACACATGAATATAAAACACATGAGTGGAGATGAATTCTGTATTAGCGAACAATGACATAAGACAATCAAAGCTAGCATATTAGCATAATACAAATATTATTACTTTACTGTAATGTCATTTACACAAGAAATTGTCTCCCATAACACTACAATGTCTACAATTAGCTTGATATAATTTTATTTTCACAAAAGATCAACTCGCCTAGTGCAAGACACTGGATGGATATGATATTACTATGCTACATGAATTAGACCATGCACGTATTATAAATTTTTCCCTTAATTTTGTTGGTATTTTTCTTGCCTGCATAACACTACGGAAGCCTTCTTCCTTATAATTCTGCTGGTGTATTGCTTTCAGAAACCCATGTACTTGCAAACTATGTAAACATGGACAATACTCTATGAACAATTCTATTTTCATAGAACAAAATTACTGCAACGTGTTCAGTGCCTGAAATCACACATTGACTCCAATTAACACAAGAATTTATGAAGCAAGATGATTTATACTAGAAGATAAATCAAAGTTATAATTCTGTGCATCATTGTTATAAATTTTCTCAGGTTAAGGCGGATCATAGTATTTTATTGCATTAGTAAGGTTTCTATTAATTAGTATTTCTTGGGAATTGGCTAATGATGAGTTTACCAGTTAACAAGCATGTATCTATGGAAAATCAATACCATCGTACTCTTTAAAACGTAAAACAATCATATGCCTCCCATTAAAAATAAACATATTATAAAAGACAAAACTTTATGGTAAATTAACCAATCATATAAACAAAATAAGCCCAAATAAACAGAACAAAATAGATAGACATGAACGGTTCACAACCATAAAGCCCTATTAATCTTCTAAAAATTCCCAATTATTTCATAGCAGAATCATACAGATCGCACACAATTCGATTTTAATATATACCTCGCGAATGCCATCAATAGATGAAAAAAGAACAGATTTTTTTGTGCATAAATAGATCGAGAAGGAAACTCACAATCAGTAAATTAGTTGAATTTGAGCAGGGAGCAAGAATTCGAACCCTTCTTCTCCTAGGCGGATCAAAGAGCGAAATAGAGAAGAAGAATCGACGGCAGAAGGTTTTTCACGCTGGAAAAGAAAGAGAGTTTTTTTTGGGTTCGGTTGGCCTATTTAAAGGGGCAAAAACAAAAGAATTATAATTGACAGCTTCTTCCCAATCCCAAACGCTACTTGAGATAGCTTTTCAAAAGCTACTTGCAAAAGCCACAATCTCCAAAATAATCTCCTCTTATTTTTGGTCACCAAACAGCTCTACTAGCTTATTGACCAACTCAATAAGCCACAAGCTCTTAGATAAGCAATTTTTTTTGGTTGCCAATATTATCACTTTATCAATTTTACATTTCTTGAGATTATGTTTCCAAAAGGATCTATCAAAAAAATGTTTCTAAAAAGACATTTTGGTCATTTCATCATTAACAGGTAATAGCGTTAGGGTACGCTATAAAATATTAAAAATTCAGGATGGTTAAATGAGACACTCAAAAGTTCATAGGTGTTTAAGTGAATAAAAAGTTTAGAGGAGCTACGTGCAAAAACCACCGCAGAGAGGGGTGTTAAAGTGTTAAGTGAAATTTATCGCATTCCTCAATTATTCCATATTAATCCCTCAAATCTAAGAAAGCGCTCATTAGTTCCCTCAAGTTCATAAGGAGGGGTTAGTCACCTAGAACTTAAAATTAGAACTGGGATAATCCGTGGGATAAAATTTTAAGGTGTTAGTCACATAGAACTAAACCTAGAACAAAATTTTAAGGTGTTAGTCGCATAGAACTAAAACTAGAATAAAATTTTACAGTGTTAGTTAAGCAGAACTTTAACAAAACTAGAATTGGGATAATGGTACAAAATTATCCCACTTTTTATATTTTTCTATACAAAAATAAGAGTTCTAGTCTCTCAAATTATTCCAAGTTTTAGCTTGGAACTAGGTGGGAAAAAACTAGAACTCATATTTATTTTGTTATTTTTTCTTTTTCTTTTTCTGCTTTACTTATTTCCTATTATGGTTATCACCATCATTAGACCATTATCATAATAATAATTGTCAATATCTTATAGTCTAACCAAAAGTTATTTAATAGTAAAGAACATTCTTGTAAGCAATTATCAATCAATAATAGTAAGTTTAAAATACATAAATAGTATTTATATCTTCAAAATGCATAAATATATACTTCATGATTATAAAAATTTATCCCACGTTATTTTATCAAAATATCCCGCTTCACAAAATTGTTCCTAGTTATCCCACTAAAATATCCCACTAGCGAAATATTATTTCACTTTAACAATTATCCCATTTTGTATGAAAATGTCCCAATTGACTAACACCCCCTAAGGCTCTTCCAACTTCGTCCCTCTAGTTGACAAGCGTTGAAGGGGGGATATTCCCTCATCTTTAACAATTTAGATGGATTCTCTGTAATACTCTTCTCACAACTAACGCTAATCAATTTCTTGATGGGATTAACACACAGCCCGTTCTCTCTAAAACCCAAACTCAACCAATTTATTAGTTGAGCTCTATGATTTGAGGGACTGATGAGCAGTTAATACGAAATTGCAGAAGATGAAAGGGATTAACATCTAATAACCCAATTCAAATTGGGGGCTTAAGAGCATCTCCAACAGCTTCCCTATTTCCCATTTTTGGAGAATATAGTTAGGTTTTTGGTCCAACAGATTCTCCATCTCATTCCCCAAAATAGGGATGGAGGAGAAAAAATGGGGAAGCTTCCCCAAATCTGCAGCATTCTCCAAATTTTTGGAGGAAAAAATGGATTCTTTAAAATGGGGAAGATGTTGAAGTTGGTGTAAAAATAATTTAAAGAATATGACTTTTGCTTCCCCATTTTGGAGAAAATTTTAGAGAAGCTGTTGGAGATCTCCAACAGTTTCCTTATTTCTCACTTTTGGAGAATATAGTTAGGTTTTTGGTCCAACAGATTCCCCATCTCATTCCCTAAAATAGGGATGAAGGAGAAAAAATAGGGAAGCTTACCCAAATCTACAACATTCTCCAAATTTTTGAAGGAAAAAAGAGATTCTTCAAAATGGGGAAGCTGTTGGAGTTGGTGTAAAAATAATTTGGAGAATATGATTTTTGTTTTCTCATTTTGAAGAAAATTTTAGAGAAGCTATTGTAGATGCCCTAATAACACTCGGGAAGAGTAAAGAAATTCAGGGCAGGGGGTGATAAAAAAAAAAAAAAAGGAGAAGCTGATGTTGACGATCAAGCTCCCTTCTTTTTCCTCCTCTTGCTGCCGCCGTGGCCCCCACTTCCGAGCTCTGCAACTCCTCCGCCTCTCCTCCTCCGCCTCCTCTGTTGCCGCCACTACAAGCCCAGCACGCCCTCCCCTCAGTAGCCATCATTTTGTTGTTGATTACCTCGTCGAAGAACTCGGCTTCCCTCTGGAAAAAGCAACGAGAGCCTCCAAGTACATCTCCTCCCTCAAATCCCTCGACAAGCCCCAATCCTTCATCGCCTTCATGAAAACCCACGGTTTCAGCGACGCCCAAATCAACAAGATCGTGTCTGGCTACCCAAAATGCCTCGCCATCAACCTCGACAAAACCCTAGCTCCAAAGTTCCGGGCTTTGAACGAGATAGGCTTCTCCGGCTCTGATCTCACCGACCTTATCAGTTCGAATTGCAGGGTGTTGTGCCTCGATTTCAACCGCAAAATCCTCCCGAAGATCCAGTTCTGGCAGAGCTTGCTCGGCTCTAGGGAGCAGCTCATCAAGAACTTAAAGCGAAGCAACAGCTTCATCGCCGACAGCGTCGAGAAGGCTGTCAAGCCCAATGTCGCCTTCCTTCGAAGCTGTGGGGTCTCTGACGAGAGGATCAGAATGGTGGCGAGGAGGAGCCCGAGGTTCGTCACCCGAAGGCCACAAGCCCTGGTTGATGCTGCGAGCCGCGTCGAGAACGAGATGGGTATTGCCCGGGGCTCGGGGATGTTTGTATGGGCTCTCCTGACCCTGAGCAGCGTAAGCAAGATCAAACTGAATGGCAGTCTTGAGATCATGAAGAAGTTTGGGTGGTCGGAGGCTGACTTCATCTCTGCATCCTCCAAAGCTCCGAGCATCTTGGACATCTCCCATAGAACACTGTCTAAAAAGATGGAGTTCTTGTTGAAGGAAGCTGAGTGCGAGCCGGTTTATGTTGCTCAGCGTCCTTTGCTGCTGATGTACAGCTTGGAGAAGAGGTTGATTCCACGGTATGAAGTTGTGAAGATTTTGAGGTCGAGAGGATTGCTTGACAGAGAGCCTATGCTGGCTTCTATCATGTCTTATTCGGAAAAGGGGTTTATGGACAAGTTCATTATTCCTCATAAACACAAGGTTCCACAGCTTCAGGAAATTTACGTGGATGGTTGTGGAAAATGACGATTCTTTGCGTGTCTATGCAATTGAGGTATTGTTTACTGATGACCAAACTGTTTCTCTTTTTGGAGCTTAACTTGCAATTTATTAACTAGTCTTATGTTCTGTGTGAGTGAGGGAGACAAACTAAATGGTCATTATCTTAACCTCTTACGTGGGATCTTATTCCATTCTTCGTTTTATTTGTCGTATGCTGGGAGAATACATTGTAGGCTTACATAGATGGGACAAGAAGCTAAACTTAATTGCATCTATATTGTTAATTTGTGTTCTTGTTGTAAGAATTATTCATCTCCTTGCAGTGTATTCTAGTTGATCCAATTGGGTATTACTTAATCTTCAGCAATCAACCACTTCAACTCTGCTAGTCTCACGTTGATAGGCTAACATGGTCTCAGGTATTTTCTTGGCATTTGCGTTGCTCTACCTTTGTTCCTTGCTTGAAAGATCTGGAACATTAGGCCATCATGATTTTTTTTTCTTCTCTAGAAATAAGCGATTTTATTAACTGTAGTAATAATAGCAGTTCAATTGCAGATGTTTCAAACTAGAATAGACTATCCTTTCATAATTTGAATGGAAGTAAGGTAGAGAAGGTATATTGAGAGGTTCTAGTTGAGGGGATAGTTAGGTGATATTCACAAGAATTGGGTTTGAGTTGCATTATTGGGTTATAAGGACTTCTAAGGAAAATATGTATGTCTACTACAGAATGACTTATCTTATTTCTAGACCAAGCTAACCTTTTCTAGTAATATTCAGTAGGACCTAATATTAGAGAGGGACTTGAGAATCTGTTCACTTTATTTTGAGTATAAAGCTTGTAGAGAAAAATGTGCTTGTTCTTGAATCATCAACGCCCGTCTATACATTCTTTGTGCATTTAGTTTACGTGTCTGTATATTAGAACTCATATCATACGGGGATTTTATTGACATGACCGCACTTCATTTGGCTGGAAATGGCTTGGATGCCGGTGATGAAATATGTGTAAATCGAACAGAAAACTGATCTCTAGAGCATCTATAAATTTACCCAATGATATTGTGATGTGCTTCTGCTTTTCATGATAATATCGTGCAAATATTTAAATTTTCTTTTATGTGGAATTTCTTGGCAAAAATTCTGATTGAACCACCTGGGTAGTGTTAGCATGCATGACATAAGCATAATGATTATGTCTGATACTGCTAACAGCTGTCGGATTTTTAGGAGAACTAGTGAGCTGGGCACGTGCAATGCAGGTGCCGGCTTTAGTTTCGTTAGTGTATTCTTCAGCTTTATACACTTGCCAAGTAATAATTTCGGTAACAATTTCAATGATTTGGGAGACTGCAGTATGTATGGATTTGTATATTCAAATGTCCAGAAGAGGCAAAATAATTTATTTACACTTGCATTGAAAAGCAGGTTCTCCTACTTCACAGTCATAGAATCAGTATCTCAAAGGAAGAGGGGAAAACTCTTAGCAATGAAGATCGATATACAGTATATTTACAGAGATAAAGGAGATATTAACTGTGAGGTTTATATACATAGAGCTGATTGACATACAGTATATTTACAAAGATAGAAGTTGCTGCTGTTTCGGCCATTTAACTGCAAGTTCTATTTACATAGGGCAGATTGACATACAGTATATTTACAGAGATTACAGTATATCAAAATAAACACTTCTTGTGGCTGTTGCTAGAGCCCTCTAATATACAAGATCCGTATTTGAAAATATGGATCACTGAGATTTTAATACACTACCAAAATTTTCATAATACACTACCAAAAATTTCATCTAAGAGAGAGATTTACATGTTTTTTAGCTCATCTAGGACAACAGTAGCCATGTAGTAGTGCATGGTTTCATATCGTCCTTCAAACTTGTTGAGAAATGTTGTATCCACCTTTCCTTCCTATTAGAAGATAAAATATTTTATGATAAATATGCCATATGAAAAATAAGGGAGTATTTGATAAGTAAGAAATTGCAGTTCATTTGGAATAACAAAAGTTGTGAAGAAAATAATATGAACGAATTGTAAGAAAAACATAGTTTGATGCATATCTTTAGAAGATATGTGAATGATACTTGACTTGATGTTTGATCGCTTATAGTTGGGGTACCTTGATTTTTTTGAAGATATGTGAATGGTACTTGACTTGATGTTTTGACTTTTTTATTCTTAGCGAAATTTTGGTAGCTATTGTCACTGGGTGAACTTAATGCAAAATTCAGCCAATGTGTCTATTAGCCAAAATGAAAATACAGGGGTAGGAAGTTGAAACAGAAATAGTACCGGGGTAGTCTACACTTTTGAGCCAAATTTAGTTAAGCCTCTGATGATTTAAGATGCTATAAATAATAAGGATCTAGTGTTGCTGGAGACATCGTCTATGGAATTATCAAGTCAAATCCAACAGGTACTATAATAAAATTTAGACAATTATGTATTCTTTTACTACTAAAAGAATTGAAACTATTATTCTGCATTATCTGTTTTGGATTTTTTATGCTAAGTTTTAGGAACTGGTAAAGATGTTTCTAAGTCGGAAAAGCAAGGATATGATGTTCTTGCTTATTTTCTTTTCTTGAGAATTAAGAGATTTAAGTTTTGGTCTGAATATTTTTACTTTTGGAGATGGTTTCTATAGTTGGTGATGTATGCTGTTTTTTAAAGTACGTTTGATGCGGACATCCAGGCACGTGCACAGGATTTTCGACATGTTTAGTGCAGGAGACGCCGTGTTTCAGCTTTGCATCGGATCCTTACTATGTGGTTTTGATTTTCAGCTTAGTAGTTAATTCAGTTTTATTTAGTTTAGATTTGAATTTGAATTGTGGTTTGATTTGGTAGTTTGTCAGTTTTTGGCATTTGAGTGATTTTAGGGATTTTAGAATTTGTTTGAGTGATTTGAGGGATTCCAAATCTGTATTTTCTTTTTCTTTTTAAGCATGACTGTAATGAGAATGAGGCAATGAAGATTTTGAAAAATATTTGCAATTACCTGTGTGCTTGAACGTGTGAAACGTGGGTGTGAAACCCTAGCCCGCTCCCCTGTTCCTTCTCCTCTAGCAACCGCCAAAATCCCGCTCTCCTCCTCTACAACCGCAGCCAAACCCCTTGCTCGCCTTCTCCTCCTCCCCAGTCACCGAATCCCTGTTCGCCTTCCCTTTGAACAGCCGCCAAAGCTCCTGTCTTAATCTCTATCAGAGCCCCCTCCCCTGAAACCCTAGACGTCGCCCGCATCACTGCTCAGTACGATCGCCACCGCCCTTCGTCATCCTCAGACGTCGCTCGCCCTCTCTTCCCCTCAGATTGAAGATCACACTGAAGAGGACCTTTGGATCTGGTTCTCTTTGATCAGACCCGCTCTGCTTCAGTTGGATCTGATTTTCAATTCAGATCCAACCCACATTGGCAATAGACCCATTAATATCTTATACCTGATTCAAGTCTGTTTCAAAACCGTTTGGAGTCTGATTCAAGTCCGATTCGAACCTTGATTCAGCAGTCCATTGGTGCGTGGCTGATCCTGTAGCCGAAGACGTCCAGTTCGTGTACGACCCAAAGACCGGTGTGATCGATTTGCAGCTTTCTCAGTGGTTTGATTATCAGTCATTCGACACTCCCACAGATTACGTTGATCGCGTGACTCCTCAGATTGCTGATAGCGTGGAGAGCTGTTTTGGAATCAGTTCATGGCACATGTGCTTCCACCCAGACGTGCCACTTCATCTCCGTTACGTAGCTCTCGGAGGAGAACTCTCTCCCCTCATATTCGGCGTCGTCGCACCGCCTCCAGAGGTCCCTCATGTCGAACTGGTTCAGATCGGCGAAGGTTTCGTTTTCATTCGACCTAGTATTTTAGTAACTGCTATCGCGCGCATGTTATTATCAATTTTAATATCTATTGTGATTGTGTTGTAATCTGCTTAATTAGTGAGCGAATGATTCTGTTGCCGCGTATATTTGTTGATCTAAATATTACAAGTCGAACTTTATTACGAGAACGAATCATTACATTTATTTTTCTGAATAATTTACAAGGCCGTAAACTTAGTACATTGAAATTTTATTTAAAACCATCTAGAGTTTCACTTTATTCTTCAGTTTCCTGCCTAGATCGATCGCTGATTTGGTGAAACATTGTTGTTGTTCTTGATACCTGCGTACACATTGTTTCACATCAACGTTTCCCTTATTTTGAGGGTTCTATTTGGTGATGTACCTATTTTTAAAGTACTTTCCTCTCAATTTGAAGTTTCTAAAAATTCTGAGCCTTTTGGCGAGATTGTTTAAATTATATGCAATTTAGTGTATATATCTTTCAGTTGGACTGCATTGTTGCTAAAGTTTATATATGTAATGTTTTTATTGATTATTCAGATTTAAGAAGGGACAAAGGTTGCTAACGGAGCTACTTCATTTTATTCAAAGTAAGTGTGAAAATTAAGATCTGCTTGTTTTAATAGTAATGACAAACCTTCAAGAAATTGGTCACTACTTGAGACATTGTAACTTGTGAGAATATATTCAAGAAATAGTTACAGGAAGCTTATTCCAGTAATTGGTCACTACACAAAGGAAGGGTAGATTTGCATCCATGCTTGTAGTAATGGATTACATGTACCTAACAAAAAGTTTTCGGACTGAACTTCTTGAGAAAATCTCTATCCCTATACTTAAATCATATGGACTAATTTTATATGAGCGTTGATATATTCCCACTTCCATCTCAAAGGCATAAGTTTGTCTATAATCTTCAAGAAACAGTAACAGGTCCCGTTTTGGGTTTTTTCTGTAGATATGGAAACGTGCATATGGTAAAACAGTTGAAAAATTTCGGCAATTTTTTTTTATTCAAGTTCTTATTAGGTTTAATGATTTGAGCAAGCAAGTTTTATGTACGAAATAATTTTTCACGTTTATGGGTTGAAGCATTTGTTACCTTGGTTTTGCTATAGCATTCTCAGTATTGCAATTCATGCAGTATCTGCTGTAAGTCTGAAATGGAAGCAGAAGCATGTAACCATAAATTTCGGCCTTACTTTGAACACAAAGGAGAAGATGAAAAGAATTAGGCTTGCACAAGAAAGGGAATATTGTTATTGGTGGTTGTGAACATAACTGAATGAAGATTGTCCATTACCTCAATGGGAGCTTGCGGGATTTTGACGATGATGATAATATTTATGGTGTAATGATGTTGGCGCTTCTTATAGGGTGTAAGATTTGTTCGCGGTTGTTCTTCTATAATCTCTGTATTTTCTTGCAGCATGGTAAGTGTGAAGTCCTCTGGTTTAAGTAAATGATTGAAATGTGCAATAATCAAAGTGTAAGAATAATGCCAGCTCCTTGATGTTGTTGTTTGAAGGAATAACTGGGTTGATGAGGAAAGTGCTTGAGGATTTGGTCAATAAAGACATTCCTGCAATAAATAATTTATGCACGTGTCATTGGTGTCATTATGTATATCATATGGTGTAAGAATATAAAACATGGTAATATAAATTGATGAAAGAAGTGACTTCCAGCCGGTTTCCAAAAATAAGAGGCCATGTGATGTGAAACAAAGTATATGCAGGTGCAAGATCAGCGATAACAATACTTCACCAAATCAGCGATCGATCTAAGCAGGAAACTTAAGAATAAAATGAAGCGACCGATGGTTTTTAAGCAAAATTGTAATGTACTAAGTTTGAATCTTTGTAAAATTATTCAGATAAGTAATGT
>BQKN01000063.1:27185-73346 GCA_022839385.1 Asparagus kiusianus
TAATTTACTTGGACAGGATTCGTAAAATATATAAAGTTTGGTAATATTCACGCTCAACTAAATAACCATTTTATTTCATACATAACTCTGCCTAACATGGTAATATATATATAAAATGCATGAGAAGGGAAAAACTTAATTGATAACTAATTTAAAAAGGCATAAATTAAATTTGTGTCAATAGTTTGAGATTCATTGTACTGTACATGAGTTGCATCCCGTTGATAAAGAAAAGTGTTTTTTGGCATTGGTGTTGAAGATAGTAGCATTACAGTTAGGGTCCTGACTCCTGAGCTGTATTGTGAAGGACTCCTGAAAAAAGAAGTGCACAAATGAGGTCTATTTCAATAGCAAGACAATATTAGCTTAATAGGAAATCACAAAGTATAAGCAAATACCATTAAGTAGCTCGAGAAACATCAACAAGAAGTTGCAAACGCAAGGCCTACATATATTTTCTTTCGTGTGAGATTTTTGTAGAGTGAAAACTTGCGCTATTCATTTCTTGACAAAGGTAGTATTTCTTGATGGACAATATCTTTTGTATAATCTTTGTTAGATTCTGTGGTCGTAGGTTTCATAAGCATTTTAATGCTATCAGCCGTTTTATCGGGTGATAAGGCTACATACAATTGTCCATGAGAAAAAACACGTTGAGGAAGATGTACACCACATAGTCTAGAGTTTGACCTTGTGCTTTATTAATCGTCATCGCGAAACATAATTGAATAGGAAATTGTGTTCTTTTGAACAGAATTGTATATTTATCACTTTCTGCAGGTTGCAAAGGAAAGATTGGAAAGTTGTTCCCATCTTGAACCCCGCTTCATCAGATTCAAGGATGTCCAAAATCGACTTACAGTCAAAAATCCTCTTCGCCACCATCGTCTCATCACAAACACCCAGGGGCAGAATAGGCTTTGTCTTATCGTTAGTGTTCTGGAACAAATAATTAGCCCAATTCTTGTGGTTGATCCCTTGGCTTCTCTTCCTCTTGCTTAGATGATCTACTTCCCTAACGGTATGCAGGCAGATATGATAGTGGCAAAGCAGCTCCCAGAGGGTCTTAGCCACTTGAGGAAACTTGTCGGAGAGATTTTTAATCTCCCTCTGCCCGGGGAGGCTTCGGCTAGAATTGATGTTGTCCCGGGTGCTTAAGTCATGAGACTAACTGATGAAGCTGGTGCGTCAGGAACTATCGTACTTATAGGATTTTTGGCAAACCCTTAACCTTCAACGGATTTGATAAGCCTCAACCAACTACCGTTTGAGACGGGCTAGCATGCAGATTATCTAAGTCCGTTCCGTGTAACGTTGTGCTAAAAGAGTTAACTCTCTTAGACTTGGTGCTATGATATTGAATACATAGACTTTACCATTATTAAGGGAATAGACTACCCGAGAACGCGTGTTGGGCGTAGACTTGAAGAATCCTTCGATATCGGGTTATCTTTAAGAATATTACGTGTAATATTCTCTAGGAACTTCATGTTGGAAATAAAGGAAGCAGTTTATCCTCATATACTCGTTGGAGGTTGGGGAAACAGTTTATACTCGTATACCCGTTGGAGTATGGGAGCAGTTTAACCCCATATACATGTTGAAGGATTTCGTTCTCATTTGGCTTATTTTTCTATCATGATACCGGCGTCAACCAATGCTTGAATGCTATTTTTTAGAGTAATACAAGCCTTGGTGGGGTGATGAACCCTTCTATGATATGCAAAGTACTTCGGATCCGAAATCTTGTTTGCTTCCTCTAAATTTGTAATCGGTGGTAGCTTATTTTGTTGTTGACGAGGAGGTATTTAAAAATGGCTGGAAGTTCATTATCATCTTTGAAAGAAAACTCATCCTAGAACTTCGGATTAAGAGTCTCTTATTGCCTCTAATGTTGCTATTGATGAATGTCGACAGCAGTTGCAGGTGCTTTAGCCATCAGTTCGTCTCTTTTGGCTTTCTTCCTTTTGAGAAAGCGTTCGGTCTGTTCACCGTGTAGTTTTAACTATTTCCATGTTTTGGATGGTACGACCCCTAAGGCTTCCAGAACATTGATGGAAAGATTGTCGTGGCATGTTTGGAAGATGAACTCCTCTGTGACAGGATCCCTACAATTCATTGCCTTGTTACGGAAGTGTTTGACAAAACTGTCAACTAACTCACTGTCCTTCTGCTTCTCATCGAGAAGAGCTCCGATCGATACTTCGGTGTCATTGTCGAAGAAATTGTTGAGGAACGAGCTTTCCATACAATCCTAATAGTTGATGCTCCCCGGCTTGAGACGTTGATACCAATCGAAGGCCGCCCCGCGAAGGGTGCCCACGAATGACCGAATCATCAGGGGTTCATTCCTAGAGATCACTCCTAGGTGGGACTTGAAATAAATTAGGTGCTGAGTGGGTGAACCTTTTTCGTCAAATTGCATGAAATTAATTAGATTGAACTTCACCGGATAAGGGATTGAATCCCACTCTCTTGGATATGGACACAGAATGCCAGTCCTCTTTACTTCTTAAGCTGGTAGCAAGGCGTTGACCTTATCTTCTAGCTCCTACATCATCTTTTTGTCCTCGGTCACATCTTTCTTCAGAGGATGTCAAGAAAGATCAATTGAGCCACCCCCAGTGATATTAAGGTGTGCAATTGAACCACCCCTAGTGTTACTAAGGGATGTGATTGCGCCACCCCATAATTTTTGAGTGGTGCGTCAGCCATGATGACTTCGTCCACTTTTAGATCACTGTCAACTACGACGTTCTGGGTGCGACGACTGGATTCAGCTTGCTGACTGGACTCAGGTGGTGGTTGAAGTTGTTGAGCCTGTAACTCTCTCATCTGCTGCATGGTCAACTTCATCTCTATTTTTATTTCAGCTCTGAGTTCCTCTTGCTGTCGAGCTAAAGCCTCTTGAAGCATTTGAACAACTAGGTCGGGAGTGATTGTGAACGACTCCCTTACTTCCTCCATGCTGGATATTCTATTGTTGGAGGCGATTGTGGATCAAGTATCTGACATTTTATCTTTCAAAGACAATCCTTCGTGTATCCAAGGGTAATCCCTATGTCTGATGGCTTCTAGCTAGAGCCAAGACATTCGTTGGGCTATCCTTGAATTGACTTTTCTTTTAGGAGAAAAGACAGGATTAGAGCCATTTGAAGCAATCACACACTTTCCTTTGTCAACCATATTAATGGTGACTTTAGGGAATTCAACATCCTGGATGGTGGATTTTCTCTCATGGAAACTTCTTGGCTTGGGCTTCGATGCTTTGGTGGCAAGTTTTTCAAATAACAAGACCCTTTGTGAAATGGTCCTAGGGTAGCTACATTTTGATAATACTGTCCTGATAGATCTCTCACATAGACAATGAGACCTGGTTTCTCGAACACCCTCCTTTTGGGATTTGTTCACACACCCAGCCTGATGGTGCAGCTCATTGGAGTAATTCATCGCTTGTTGGTGAGATGCCCCAAGTATAACGTTGTCTTTTAACGGACACGTCTTATTTTGGGGATGAAGAGCCTTGTTGATATTATCGGGATGATTTGTTATCACTTTTGAATAATCTAAGGACGCATCAGGAATCGTACGTTTAAGACCACTCCCTTGCGAGCGTGTAACGTTAAGGGGCTCCTAGGTTTTAATACGAATCCTCAGGTGATCGATGCTAGGAGTCCTCTTGTGCACAACTCATGAACATGTGCATTAAGGTGTTCCGGTTTGTTTGGAGGTAGCAAGACACTTTTGAGCAACATATGACTTGATGGGAGGACGTTTACGACCCCCGGTCTATGGAATTACTCGGGTTTTGTTCACCGGAACTTTGCCTCGATCTTTTTGTGAAGGGCCAAGGCGATCTACCATCTTCATCTTAGATTTTGATGGATCCACACTACTCTGAGGCTTCACCGGAGGTACGGGAGCAGATGGAGCAGGAACGGAGGCTGACGAAGGCGAGGAAACAACCGCATGAGGCGGTCTTGGTGCGAGCCACTTTGAGGTGGGTCGGCCTTAGCCGAGCCACTTTGAGATGGCTTGGCCGCCAGGGCCTTCTTCCGCTGCATTCGCACTTGATTTTTGTGTTGTTTTGGTCTTTCACACTCAGATTTGGCGGGACTTTGGCGGTTCTTTGGCCACCTTCTCCTTCTTCATGTCTTATGCCTTTCGTACTAAGGCACGTGCATATGTGGTACGTGCGCGGCGCTATCGATTGCATTCCCTTCGAGTTGAACAAGTCCTTTTGACAAGACCCACCCTTCTATCGATGGTTTGGAGGAAGTGACAGCAAATTGTCATTGAGGCGACTGGATTACTTGATATTTCCTGGACTCCAAGTCCGCATAGTAACAAATCCTATTGACTTGTTCCAATGCCTTGGTGATTTGACGAGCTTGGCGTTGGTCGCCTCTTACGAGCCCTCTTCGTCAAAGTTGGCGTACTTTGATTGAACAACTCCTTGATTGGAGAGAAGTTATGACGAGCGGAGTCACTTGTAGCCTTCTTCAGTGAATACGTCTCCTTCAAAGATGAGATCTTTCCACACTTGCAGGGAGAGGAGGATTTTGATGAAGACGATGAGAAATATTCCTCGAACTTGGTTTCGTCAAACTCTTACTCAATCGTTGAATCAATCAGGATTTTGATCTTCGGTTGCGACACGACAGCCTCGGTGACGAGACTGTTGGCTCCCACTGTGGTCGCTAGCGTGTTTGCGTCGAAAGTTGGTTTATTCATGGAACACATTACAACTTTAATCGTTTACAACAAGTTCAAAAAAGTTAGTCTTTTAATAAGACTTTCTTACACAAATAAAAAAATGAAAATACAACTCTCTAGAAACACACGCAGAGAACATTTATCACCCGATGCTTGCGTGAGATCTTTGCCTGTACCGAGGTTTATTCGTGGACCATTGCGGATCAGATCCGATTTATTGGAATAAAATATCAATGCTCTTGCTTACATAAAAAATAATCGCAGAAGTAAATAATCTCAACAAAGTAAGATTACTACTCTTCTCGAGATCAAAATAAAGTCTGATCTTAAGGGATGGTGGAACGAGCTTCAGATCTCTCGAAATCCACTCTTTATGTTCAGGAATTTGCCAAGATCTCGCTAGCCTCTCTCAAATTTGTCAGAACCTCACCTTAGCTCCTCTAAAATTTATGGCTCCCTTTATATTTGACTTTATGAGGGTGCTAGGGTGCATTTATAGATTTTAAATACCATGTTTGTGGATAGGATCGAAGAATAACCGTTATTATCCGTTTAGGTGGGTTTTTCAGTTGTGTAATGGCTTTCACACGTTTAAGGATAACCTCACATGTTTATGGATGACTCTAAGGAGTTCTAGAAGCCAATCTTATCAGAAAACATATCAGGAGCTGATCTGGACGCGAGTCACTTTGAAGTGACTCGGAATTTTCGAGTCACTTTGAGGTGACTCGGATTTTTCGAGATAATTTGTACTATCTTTGGTATTCTATCATTAATTCTCTCATCTGATCTCGAAATGACGTGATTAAAGTTGTGTTGGAAAGCTGGTGAACATACTTACAACTATTATGTTTTGAGATTTTTTGAATTCAAAGCGAATCATGGTCGAATTTTAATTCTTCTCGAACCATGCATTCTAAATCTCGTTGTTGCTTCTCGCTTCGTATTTTCACGCGCTTCTTCCGCTTCTTTTTACAGCATCGGATGATCATCTTTGACTTGATAGTCCTCTCTGAAAGTTCCCTAGAGGGGGGTGAATAGGGTTATTGCTAATCTTATTAGATATTAATGTCGATTAAAACTTTCTTGATTAATTAATTCTTGCAAAGGATATATGAGTGAGTTAAGAGCAAGAATATAAATTACAAGCACAAAATAAATATACAAAGTGAACTCAAACACAAGATATAGTCACGAAGTTCGGACCCCACGACCTACGTCTCCGCTCCTCACCTCGAGGAGATCTCTACTATCTCGACATACCCGGTTTGGAAGCTGGAACTTTTCTACACACTCGGTTTTCTAACTCACCGAAAACTCTACAAGTCTCTCACAATGTACATACACAAACTACAATCTCAAGTGTTGGTCCTTATGTATCACCTCGCTCAAGTGCTCGGCTTTACTACCGCTTTAGGCTCTACTACCGACGCCACTCCTCCTGGTATCGACTACATCCTCACCACACACTCTTCTTGGTGTAAATGTGTATTACAATGTGAACTCTCACAATAAGGCTCAAATACAAGATTTTGTTCTCTACAATAGGTGAGAACACAATTTAAGCTCACTCTCAAGGTTATACTCACCACAACCCTAAATTATACAATATGTGAAAATAGTTAAGCTCAAAGGTTGTGTGTGCAAGCAATGAGAAAATAAAATCAAACTCAATTAAAGTCTAGCAAATATAAATATGACAATATAAATGTAAATAAGCTAGATAAATAAATTGAGAAAACTTCTCTAGAACGAAAGAGATGGAGATGTGAAATGGAAAGCTCAAACCAAAGATGATCTCCTCTTCTTGTGAAACAATCTTCACAAAACCAATTTTGTAAACACTTAAACAAACTTAAACCACTCTTAAAACTTGTTTTTAAACTCCCTTTTTCTTAGTTCAGAAGTGAAATAGAATGAGGTATATTTAGGATGAAGAAACAAAGGTCAAAACCCAAGTGAAACCCAGCAAAAAGACAAACAAACAGAAACTAGAAAAATAGCCGTTACAGACCATCTGTCGACTAACGGGTTTCATCAGTCGACTAATGAGCTGACTGTTGCAGGCAATCGGCAGCTTATCAGTCGACTGAGTACCTTTATCAGTCGACTAAAACAGAAGAAAAACTTTTGAAGATTGTAGGCATATTCTTCTGTCGACTGATTAGTCGACTGATGTCATCAGTCGACTGACCAGTCGACTGATAACAGGTTATTAGCCTGAATTGAATAGTAAAAACAAAATTCAATCCTCTTTTAAAAATATCAAATAAATTCAGAAAAATATAAAACTTTGGGAAATGATTATAAACATGATAGTGAACATGTTACAAAAAGAATTTTCCAATTTGTATTTCCCATTTATAACATCTCATTATTTTGCAAAAACACATAAGTATGAATATGTTAAAAACTTGATTTTGCCAAAATGACTTAAACAAAACTTTGAAATACTTTAGAATGGATTTATAGACTTATACAAGATATGAAAATATTGCAAGTAAGTCTTCAATCCATAAACATAATATTTTGCAAATTCAATATAGTATGAAGCACATAAATGTGAATATATATTGCTTTATATCTATATAACTAAACTAAAACAACTTATCCACGTAGAAGATAAATAAGTATTATATATTTATTTGTTTGCAAAAAATTTTGTGGACACAAAACATAAACCATTAATTTGTGTGTGTATAATATTGAGCTTAAGATATTAACACACAAAGTATAAACCCTAAACTAATTTACTCAATCTTGATAGATCTTCAATATGCTTGATTTGGTTGCGGATGAAGCTTGATCTTGAATATGACTTGATGTGCAATGACTTCATTCCACTATTCTACCAACCTCCATTTGATATGATCGTGAATGCTCGATTCCATCCATTCTCCAACATATTGTTTGTCTAGAATACCTAATAAGAAAACATAAACACTAGACAAATAATATTAGGAATTGTTTGTAATTATCAAAATAAGATTAGAAGATATAGGCTCATAACATGTGACCTAACAATCTCCCTCTTTTTGATGATGACAAACAATCTACACAAAGAGCATATAAGATATACAATAAAACACAATACTCTTAAAATATACTCACAATCCACTTGTTTCTCCCCCTTTGGTAACATCAAAATGGGTAAAACAAAAGAATAAGAGAGCGAAAGATCCTCCTATCATAAAGCATGGGTGGGTATAAAATAGAAGAAGATATAAGGGTTGCTCCCCCTATCAAAATGCCATATGAAAAATATGTAATTATGAGCATGGCAAACAAATATGAGCAAGCATAGATAAAAATATGCTAAACACCACTCACATACAAGACCAAGTGAACACTCATATGTTTATCATTAATACAAAGTATCACAATGGTCTAACACAAAGATATATATATATCCATAAGATATATATCAAAAACAAACAAAAACAAAAAAATCCCAAAAATAAAAATCAAAGTTTTAAAAATTAAAAAATCAAGAATCAAATGATTTGTCAATAAACTCAAAAGAAAATTCATAAGTTATCAAACCATAAATTATGCTTGATTGAGAACATATATAATACATTATTATGAGAATGATGTCTCAATACATGAAAATAAAGAATACTTGTCAAAATATTTATAAGTTTTATCCATAAAGATCAAAAATTAGTATGCTTTGGATAAATACATGGAAGATCAATATGCTCATTTTCGACAAAAAACAAGAAAAACTTGCTTCAACCCATATGAATGCCCGGTGAACATGATATGAAGTGAAAGATCAATAAATCCGGGGGGTTGCTAAAACATAACCTTCTCATATGCAAATTTAAAACAAAGTATATATATCCAAAAAGTGTTTGATCAACAGAAGAAAATCTTCTTTGTAAAACTTGATCAAACCATATAAGAAATACATTATAAACCAGAAATAGATGATCCGGAAGCTCAACCACATAAATACCATCATAAGATTGTCTTATAATGATCCCATAAACACAAACACATTGTTCAAACTTAAAAATTGAAAATAAGGTGTACTAACAAAAATGATGTTTTAGCATAGAAGAATCATCTTGATAAACTTTGTATCAATTCATAAAGGATGAAAACATTAAAATCTATGAAAAAGAATCATGAAAAATATGAATGATAACTTTTCAAATTAAATGCCAAGTATAAAATTGTTTTCAATTTTGTTTATAAAACTTAAATAGAAATCATCTTTAAGAACATCAAAAACTAAAAATCTAAATAATTTGTTCTTAAACATTAAACATGTTTTGGTACCCAATTAATCTTGATACCGAAGAGTCTAGGGACATGACCCCTATCATTAAAGCTTAAAGCCATAGGGTTATGTTCCCTTTTTGGCACATTTTGTGCACGGATCCGGTCTTATCAATAATTATACAAATAACCCATTCGATTGTAATAAATGAAAGGAAGAGGATGCATTTGTTTATATTGACCACGTGGATGTGCACGTAGAACATTTATAAACAAAAGTGAGTTATTTGAAGCTTTTTGCAAATGCGAAATATTTTTAAACAATGGTCTATTTGGAACATTCTGCAACTTAGAAGATTTTTGTAAATCATAACAAAATTTTACAAGTTGTCCAAATCTACCACAAATATTACACTTAAACACATGTGGTTCTTTAGAAACATTTGGCAAAAGTGAATTTCTTTTTAAATCAAAACAATACTTGGCCAAATGACCAAAACGACCATAATATTCACACTTATACACATGAGCATGTTTATGGTTATCACTATGTGTGTGTGCATGTGTATGAGATGAAGAAGCTTGATGGGATGCACAAACATAATTAGGCTTGTTAGGCTTTTGTGCATTATAAAAAAATTTAGCAAGATGGCCTTTACGACCGCAAATTGAACACTTGTAAATTTGTTATACTTGTGTGCATAGTGAATATGTTTCTTGAAAATATTTTTGTGAGACTTTGCACACAAGTCCATAAGCTTGTTGTTATTAACAATGTAAGTTTTTAATATTGAATCTAAAGAGGATATTCTACTTTTTACATGATTCAACTCATTATTACCCACACAAGCATTGTTGTTAGAAGTAGAACATGCATGATCAATTTTGAAGGAATTAAGTTCTTTTCTAATGTTCTCAACTTCTAACATAGCATCACATTTTTCATGAAACAAACTAGCATTTTCCAATTTTAATTTTTCATTATAATTTTTGAGATTTATATTTTCATTTGCAATGAGATCAAACTTGGTGGCTAGTGTTTCATGAGAGGATTTAATTTCGACATGCTTGCTTTTTAAGTCAATGTAGCCACGTTTCAATTTTTTATAATCATGCATTAATAATTCATAGCCATGTATGAGTTCATCAATAGTAAGATCATTTTCGTTATCGGACTTGAATACCTCACTAGGGCTATCGTCTAGTGGCCGTGTGCATGATAAGACTCCTTGTGAACTTAAAGAGGGAACCGCCGAAGATCATCGGATCACCTCCAAGTTCCCTTGATATGCTTCAAATAATTTCCAAATTGTATAAGAACTATCAAAATGAGCAAGTTCATTAGAAATACATAGACCTAAAGCATTATGCATAAATTCTAACACTAACTTGTTCATAGTAAACATTTTCTTGTCATGTTTGCTCCACTTGGATTTCTCCGAAGTGGGCACAATATAAGCATTGTCAATAACTTCCCATAAATCTATATTTCTAGATTCAACAAAAAATTTAAATCTACAACACCATTGTTCATAAGGGAAGTTACTATATCTAGGAGCAACATTTATATCGTAGCCTACACCAAACATATCCATAATATATGAGCAAGCAAATTAAATAATTTTAAAACAAGATTAGCAACAATATTAAAGCTTGGACCGTTAACTCAAGGAGGTTAAACCTTAAATCAAGGGCACCAAGCTCTGATATCAATTGAAAGTTCCCTAGGGGGGTGAATAGGGTTATTGCTAATCTTATGAGATGTTGATGCCGATTAAAACTTTTTTAATTAATTAATTCTTACAAAGGATATATGAGTGAGTTATGAGCAAGAATATAAATTACAAGCACAAAATAAATGTACACAAAGCAAACTCAAACACAAGATATGTTCACGGAGTTCGGTCCCCACGACCTACATCTCCGCTCCTCACCTCGAGGAGATCTCTACTATCTCGACATACCCGGTTTGGAAGCTGGAACTTCTCTACACACTCGGTTTTCTAGCTCACCGAAAACTCTATAAGTCTCTCACAATGTACATACACAAATTACAACCTCAAGTGTTGGTCCTTATGTATCATCTCGCTCAAGTGCTCGGCTTTACTACCTCTTTAGGCTCTACTACCGACGCCACTCCTCTTGGTATCGACTACATCCTCACCACACACTCCTCTTGGTGTAAATGTGTATTACAATGTGAACTCTCACAATAAGGCTTAAATACAAGATTTTGTTATCTACAATAGGTGAGAACACAATTAAGCTCACTCTCAAGGTTATACTCACCACAACCCCAAATTATACAATATGTGAAAATAGTTAAGCTCAAAGGTTGTGTGTGCAAGCAGTGAGAAAATAAAATCAAACTTAATTAAAGTCTAGCAAATATAAATATGACAATGTAAATGTAAATAAGCTAGATAAATAAGTTGAGAAAACTTCTCTAGAACGAGAGAGATGGAGATGTGAAATGGAAAGCTCAAACCAAAGATGATCTCCTCTTCTTGTGAAACAATCTTGACAAAACCAATTTTGTAAACACTTAAACAAACTTAAACCACTCTTAAAACTTGTTTTTAAACTCCCTTTTTCTTAGGTCAGAAGTGAAATAGAATGAGGTATATATAGGATGAAGAAACAAAGCTTAAAACCCAAGTGAAACCCAGCAAAAAGACAAACAAACAGAAACTGGAAAAATAGCTATTACAGGCTATCTGTCGACTAACGGGTTTCATCAGTCGACTGATGAGCTGACCGTTGCAGGCAATCGGTAGCTTATCAGTCGACTGAGTACCTTTATCAGTCGACGGATTGGATCATCAGTCGACTGGTCAGTTGACCAAAACAGAACAGAAACTTTTGAAGATTACAGGCACATTATTCAGTCAACTGATCAGTCGACTGATGTCATCAGTCGACTAACCAGTCGACTAATAACAGGTTATCAGCCTGAATTGAATAGTAAAAACAAAATTCAAACATCTTTTAAAAATATCAAATAAATTCAGAAAAATATAAAACTTTGGAAAATGATTGTAAACATGATAATAAATATGTTACAAAAAGAATTTTTTAATTTATATTTTTCATTTGTAAAATCTCATCATTTTGCAAAATCACATAAGTATGAATATGTTGAAAACTTGATTTTGCCAAATGACTTAAACAAAACTTTGAAACACTTTAGAATGGATTTATAGACTTATACAAGATATGAAAATAGTGAAAGTAAGTCTTCAATCCATAAACATAATATTTTACAAACTTAATATAGTATGAATCACATAAATGTGAATATATATTGCTTTATTTCTACATAGCTAAACCAAAACAACTTTTTCATATAGAAGACAAATAAGTATTATATATTTATTTGTTTGTAAAAACTTTTGTGGATAAAGCACATAAACCATTAAATTGTGTGTGTATAATATTGAGCTTAAGATATTAACACACAAAGTATAAACCCTAAACTAATTTACCCAAGCTTGATAGATCTTCAATATGCTTGATTTGGTTGTGGATGAAGCTTGATCTTGAATATGACTTGATGTGCAATGGCTTCATTCCACTATTCCGCCAACCTCCATTTGATATGACCGTGAATACTCGATTCCATTTATCTTCCAACATATTGTTTATCTAAAAAACCTAATAAGAAAACATAAACACTAGACAAACAATATTAGGAATTGTTTGTAATCATCAAAACAAGATTAGAAGATGTAGGCTCATAACATGAGACCTTACACTCTCTAACTTGGATAATAGTGTTCATCATGTTCTTTCCATTTTGAACTATGTGTGAGAACCTATAGGCAAATTTTGACGCCTACAGGCATAGGGTTGAAGCTTCTTGAGTTCAAGCCACTTCTTGGGTAAGATCCTCTTCATGACCTCTTCGTTATGTGTTTGATTTTGATTCAAGAGTTGATGGGTTTGATTCAATAGTTCATAAACTTGTATGCAAAGATTAGAGCTTTGATCTCATGACTTGAATTTGGATTTTGGAGGGAATTTGTAAAACTTGGGTTTAAGGGTTTGAAATTATGGCCGAAATATTTTTGGGGTTTTGGAGGGAATCAGGGCCAAAATTTTGGCATGATGAGGGGTGTTTGATGGCTGAATGTTTTGGGCATGAGGATGATGATTCTCTCCTCAATCATGGCCAAAATTGAACTTTGAGGGTTTTGGGGTATTTTGACCAAAATTGATTGTGAGAATGATGTGTATAATAGCCAAATATGTAACTTGAGGATGGTGGTTTTCCCCTCTCAAATATGGTCGAATTTTTGATGTGCTCATGGCTAAAGTTGAGCTTTGGGCATGAAGAGTATTTTGGGTAAAAATCAAACTAGTCGTTTGTATATATGGATCCCGTAGGTTTAATTAGACTCTAACCGTAAAATCCCATTTTATTTGTAGGATTTTGGCTAAAGTTCGTAATTTCCCTTTTAATTCCTGGTTTCTGAGTTGGAATTATACATGAACCACTAATTTTCACTGCAGGTTAGCAATGTCTCCGAGGAAGCCACGTTTTCACAGGAGTCGATCGACCTCTCAGCATATTGAGAGAATGGCTCCCACAGCTTCTTCATATGGGGGAGAGCCTTTATAGCTTTTGTAAACTCAAATTAATATTTTGAAGTTTGCACCCTCGTTTGTCTCCTTTGCGAGGCATTCTAGAAGAGCGGATATCCTCCTTTATGGGGATTATCACTAAAAAGACGTGTTTTGTTTCATCAAAACACATCCAAAGGAAAATAGGGGTGATTTTGTGTTGTATTGCACTCCGTCAGGCAAGGTATATTGTCATGTTATCTACGCGACAATGTACATTGTCTATTATGTGTGAATCAGTTGAAATCGTCTCGCCAATTCACAAGGTAATGACTCTATTTCGTGGATTTATGAGATGAGTTCAACTTCTTGTATTGCCTTAGAAATATTTTTCTGACTACATTTTACTTGTTTCAGTTGAATTCCCCTCGGATGTGTTCTCGTCTTATGAGGCAAGTGGTGGTAGCAGCTAGACTTTTACTACTGTTGACGATGCACCACTCATCGTCGTTGCTCCTCAATTCAATCTAGACGGGCCTAGGGAAATTCCTCGGCTTGTGCCAGATGGGGATCATCATACACTACGATGGCTGATTACTGACGCCCCACTTACTAAGGATCCTAGCTCTACTCAAGCCCTGAAGAAGCCAGACTACTTGTTTAGTGATCATGTTGAAGACCCGGATATGCTAAACCTTGAGGATGAGCATTGGTTGAACAAGGATAGCAGAGCTTGCTATATATTCCCCCTATTCCTTGTCAATATATCTTTACACGTTTGAGGAAGCAAGCCGTGACTCGGGTGATGCATTGGCATCTCACGGATGATCATGAGCGAGTCCATTGAGGGTTTATTACTTACCAGAAGACCCCGGGTTCTGATGGGTGGGACTTGTTTCATGGTCTCCAACCAGGTATTCTGGGACCTATTATGGTACTGCCGGATGAGCTATCGATAGTAACCAACACGGTGAGGAATCGGCTTGTCAGACTTGGGAGGGAACTCCCCGTGATAGGATATATGTATTATGGATAGGTGCACTCATCAGCGAAGAAGTGGTGGACCCATATGACGAGCTATGTTCTTGGACGCTGGGGTAATGAATAGAAAAACAGTGAATTATACACACCAATACATGCCAGTATATACGGATTGCAGATCAGCAAACACCATTTCTTAGCATTGTTGGAGCTTTATAACCCTGACACCAACACTTTTTTAACACGCAATGGAGAGTTGGGTTTGGCTCTTCATAAGATGCAAAAGGTTTTTGGACTTCCTATAGGCTATCATCCATATCAGGAGTATTTCCCTCCCAACCAATAGCTAAGGCAATTGGACAAAGCCTCTCCCGATATTTATGACATATTGTGGGATCTTACGTTTCATTATCATACGGGTTTAGCTAGCGTAGGTGTTCTGGCGAAGAAGACATTACCACAGCTAAGCTTGAAATGATTCGCCGACTACCTGTTCCAGCGCCTATAGGATAGTTCTGGTGAAGCAGTTTGTGAGTTAACTCCTCTAACTCCCTCAGAGATCAATAATCTGGTCGAGAAGATAGGTGCCTAATCATACACTATTTCTACTGCTGAAGGCAAGTTTCCAGTGGGGAACAAGCTCCAAACATTCTTGTGGCATGCCCAAAAGCGGATTCGGCACATGACTCTTCTTGCAGGATATATGAGGATTTGGCTGAAGAAGTACGTCGTACCGTATTAGTTCTCCACCATCTTACCGATAGAGGTTCTCTTTCCCACCATCCATCTTGCTTATGGGAAGAATCTTTCCTTACTTACGATGATGGTCGCTGATATACACAGCGGGCTTCGATACTTAGTCACTGGCTTTACATAGGTGGGGCGCAAGTCGTCGGCTGAGATACCTCCTGTCAAGGTTGAGCTTCCATACACTTATCTGATGACGTGGCTTGTTCTCCATCGTCCTGACCTAATGTCAGCACCAAGCATCGTAGATCCCTCCATTCCCCTCCTGCAGTTATTAGAAGAGAGTAGGTAGGTAGCGAAAAGTTTCTTTGAGGCAAGGTAAGAGCTTCACATCCACAAATGCTGAGAATTCTTCAAATGCTTCCCTCGTTTCTCTAACCATTATAATGATTTGTTGATTGATGAAGAGAGGCCAGGGATGGGGCATACTATCCTTGATGTGGGTTGCTTCCGGTGGTTGATGAACATCCAGCCCAGATATCTCATCCTTCGTGTGAAGGAGCGTTATCACATAGAGCCTTACCTGCCATGTCGATTCACTCGTCAGTTTGGTTACAACCAACTATACGTTAGGAATCTAAGTCGAGAGCTGAGGACTGAGGGTGGTCTTATAGATGGTGTCCGAGCATGGCTTTGGAGCATGACTAGTTGCATGGGTGCTACTTTTGCCCTCCCCACGACAAGGCGTAAGACACAACTTACTTTCCTCTGTTGTAAGTGACTTATTGTTGCGAATGAGCCTGTGAGGTTGAAGCATATTACAGAGTTAGAGGACGAACAAGAGGTTAGGGCCACCATTAAGACCGTCTGAACTTGAAGGGAAGCGGGGGAAGAAGACTGCCAGACCCTTTGGTAAAGGCAAACAGATGGTAGAGGATGAGGAGGAGCTCCTTCCCACTGATGATAAAGAGGAGAACTCGGAAGAAGATGCCAATGATGGCGGGGATGTCGAGATTGGCATTGATGAGGAGGCCGTCAAGCCAGGTCTATCTGACTCCTTCTTTTTCTCAAGATCACTTATGAATATGGTGATCATTTGTCGGGTTCATCCATTTTCTTTGTTTAAGCCTCCGAAGACTTAAAAGAAGTCGAGGCAGAAGGTTTTATTTACTATCCTAACAAAACGACAAATGTACTTCTAGGTGAAGCGGTTGAAGAAGAAGAGCCTCGTCCCTTCCTTCACACGGGATCTCGATCCGCTGCGGAGCACTCTTCACGAGTCGATTCGCGTGCCAAGTTTGGGCAGGAGAGACCTGCTATTCATAAGGAGGCTCGATCCCTGAAGCAGAAGAAAATGGTGCACAAGTGACATATCAATCCGTGCGCTTTTGAGGCGGAGTCATTCAGCAATGCACCTACCGGCGGAGAAGGTAATGTCTCACCTTTGCGTAACTTTGATCATTTTACTTATGATTTCTTCAGACCTAATCACATTTTATGTTCTCAGGGGATCGTGAAGGAGGTGTATTCCTGTACGACCCTCTCTTTCCCGACTTTGCTCATTTCAAAGGTTGGGGCTTCGTGTAGCAGATGTGTGAGGCTATTAGTGAAGAGCCTAAATGTGCTAGGGCTGGCAAGGGTGCTGATGTTGGCGAGCTTGATCCAGCTATGAGGATCTCCAGCCCAGGTATATCTAATACCGGTAATACACCATTCAAATGGCAATTACGAGAGTTGAACGATTCCGAATTCATGGATCCGCTAATAGTGTCTATGCTTCATGCTATTTTAGAGAAGATGAAGGGGACGAGCCCGAGTGCTGAGGCTGGGGAAGTTGCTGCAGCCACAGAGGGTGAGTCTGATCTTTACTCATTCTGAATTTTAGCTTTCCTTCCTTCTGCCTAACTCCTATCTTTTGTAGATATAATTATTGAGGGTTTCGTTGAGGATGAAACCCTTCATGATGCTGACATCGAGGAGTTGGGTGGACACACATTCGATCAGACTCCAAGCTCCTCCAAGGCTGACGATATGTTGCTCGGCAATATGTTATCGGAGCAAGCCCATCATGAAGCTGTAGGACCACACATGGAGGTTGGTTTATCAACATGTAGGAATTTTTATTACAACATTGTTGCAATTCTTTTGTCAGTTCTTACTTAACCACATGGGATTTTTTATTGTAGGACCAGCCAGCGAAGCTGATACAAATACAATCATCAGTGCTTCTAATCAGTCGGAGGATCTTGGATTTTCACCATTGGAGGTGGCCACGGTCGCAGCCCAGCCGCCTACCTCTTAGCTTGAGGCTACTGTTCATTCAGATCTGATGGTTACAGAAGCTTCCATTGTAGTCCTACCGTCCTTGTCGCGATACCAGCTGAAGAACCCGGTACTTTGATGACTATCGTATCTACCACCATTCCAGTGATTGCCGAGGTTAGGTCAGTAGGGCCAAGCATGGGACGCTAAGCTGAAGGGTCCTCTGCTGGCATTAGTAAGTTCTGTTTTATAACTTGTTTTGAGTTTCCAGCCGATATTTTAGAACGTAATATTTCTCTTTTCTTTTTGCATAGCTTCCTACATCTCCATATGAGCTTGTTATGGCTTTACTGAGAGGCACTGATCCATCCAAGGAGATTTTCCATGTGGATCTCGGTCATTTTGTTTCTTTTGTGAACGAAATGATTGAGAAGATCCTTGATCGAGGGTATTCTTTCGATATGTTTAGGCGGTCTCTTCATCATCATATGATGATGCTCAGGGAGGAAGGATACCCAAATTTGGTTGATCTTCTCACCGTAAACTTAGCCACGCTAGAGTGCGAGTTCTGAGAGCTGGGGGAGCTACGAGCTACAGGTGCTTCTTCATATGTTGCTACTCGGTTTGAGTCTCAGCTAAAGTAGTGGCGTGACACCCGGATATCCCTTGGGGACGAGCTTCAGACACAGAAGAGTTATATCACGCAAATGATAATAGTTCTATCGAGGAAAGATAAGAGCATGGTTGAATTGCTTATCTCTTTGGCCTCGGTCGACGAGAAAATCATTGATCTTGAGAAGGCCCTAAAGAATGCCAAAGATTCCAGCACCGTTCTTGCGGGCGAATTAGCTGATGCAAAAGACTCTTGAAGGCGTGTATTAGAGAAGTTGGAACCTGTAAAGGAAAAGCTAGCCAAGCTAAAAAGCGAAGCTTCGAGTGTATTGGACGCCATTGAAGATTCTGTCAGGGTTGAGTTGCAGACTAAGCTCGAGGACTCTTATGAGAAGGCGATCTCTATGTTGGAAATTCAAATTCGTAGCAGTAAGATGTATTTGGATTGGTAGCGCCACTTTTGTATCTCCTTTTTTTTATTTGACCTCATTATGAAAATAAAGTCTTTTGTTTAGCATATTTCTTTTATTATGATTTTTATTCCATCTAGAACAAACAATCATCATACTTATAGGATTTTTGGCAAACCCTCAGCCTTCAACGGATTTGATTTGCCTTTACCGATTACCATTTGAATCAGGCTAGCACGTGCATTGTCTGAGTCTGTTTCACATGTAACGTTGTGCTAAGAGAGTTAACTCTCTTAGTGCTACAATATTAAATACGTAGACTTCGCCATTGTTATAGGAATAGGCTACCTGGCAACGTGTGTTAGGTGTAGACTTAGGATTTTTGGCTAACCCTCAGCCTTCAATGGATTTGATTTCCCTTTACCGGTTACCGTTTGAATCCGGTTTGCATGTGAATTGTCTAAGTCCGTTTCACATATAACGTTATGCTAAGAGAGTTAACTCTCTTAGTGCTACGATAATGAATACATAGACTTCGCCATTATCACAAGAACAGGCTACCCGGTAGCATGTGTTAAATGTAGACTTATTTCTATTTAAAGATTGAGATAAAGTCTCCCAGAATAAATTCTAGTGTCTTTTTTCGATGAAAGACTAACCGGTAACATGTGTTAGGCATAGAGTTATCCCTTTTTAGGAGTCGAGATAAAGTTCCACATGCATGTGAGGTATGGATTTGTGATGTTAATGTAGGATCTAAAATAGATACACTAGAACACTAGAGGGGGAGTGAATAGTATTTTTTTTAAAATTTATGCAAAGTAGATAATAAATTACAATAAAGAATGGTAATAATCTCAGAAAATCATAATCACAAGTAAGAAATTTTATACTGGTTCCACCAATCCGATGTACATCCAGTCCCCAAGCAAATCCCGCTTGAGATTTCCACTATGATTTTGAACCAAGTACAAAATTAAAATCAAACCTGACTAATTTACAAGTCCCTATAAATTATAACAACAATTAACAACACCTTGCCAATTGCACACCGATCTCTAGACCAAGAGGTCAACCTCTCTCAAACTGAGAGAACTTTCCTTGAATCAACAACTCAATTCCTATAAGCCTTGATTTGTTGTGTTGTGTAGTAATGGCTTAGGAATAATTCTAACTTTTGGAAATTGCCTAAATAAAATGTATTTTGAATGAGGATCATAGGCAATTTTAGAAATAATCTTTTTAGTAAAATCTGAATATTTTACTCTTGAAAAATGCATAAAGATCAAAGCTTATGAGTATATATGCATGTTTTATTTTTCTGAACATATAACCTTTATATAGCCCTTGAAAATACAAATTTTTAAACTTTAAAAATGTATAAAAATGGCTATAAACTGTTATTAATTCAAACTTTAAATTCTAGAAAAACTGTATCTGTAGTCGACTACAAGACAAAGTAGTCGACTACACTGAGTCTAAACAGACTCTGTGAAGTCAGAAAATTTCTTAGTAGTTGACTATAATGGTCATTAGTCAACTAGACTGTAATCAGACAGAAACTTGACAGAAACTTGAAAAATAGATTTTGCTTTTAGTAGTCGACTATAAAGTCGATTAGTCGACTATACTGTAAAATAACAGAAACTTATATTTCAGTCATAGGCTTGAGTAGTCGACTACTATTCTAATTAGTCGACTACTAAGGGTTAAAATGATATGAATTAAATGTTTTGACACTCAATTATTAACTATAAACTCTAATGGTTAACATAAGGGATTTCTATAGTTAACCAACACACTAAGCATGTGTTAGTGTGTTCTAATTTCTATGTGTGTGTGAGTGAGTGATCAAGGCTTGTACAATAATTCTAAGTAAATAAAATATAAAAAATTACATTAATGTATAAGTTCTTCATCTTCTTTACTTCATAACGCCTTGAACTTATCTTACGCTTGTTCATATTTGATGTTGAAAGTTGCATATAAATGTTAGTGCATTTGTATAACACACATAGTATAAATTGTTATCATTAAAATAATATCGTGGAGACATGATATTCAACATTCTCCCCCTTTTTGATGATGATAAACAATTTATGCATATGTAAGTATATTTTAAAAAAATTAGAATATTTTGAAATAAATGTACTTACTCCCCCCTGCATAAAAGCAACATTAACATGAGTCTATAACATTTATACCATTTCTACCCCTTTATCATTAACAAAAAAATAAACACTTATGCTAAACATGCCATAATTTTTTCAACATGAGCTAATACTTCAAATAGATCATCCAGATTATGAATATAGTCCATAACTTCACCCATCCAAATAGGTAGGTAAAAACTTGCCATAAAAACCAAAAGTTCCACAGTGTTCATCATCATAATTTGTTTAAAATATATAGCACATGAATTAACTATCTAAACACCATAAAAATAACATAGAATGTAGTCACATAAGAAACATACTAAAGGTAACATAGTAGCAACATAACACCTATTACATATGTCTTAAAAACAAATAACTACGATATAGTTTGTGACACTCAAACTTAAACAACCAACATAAGACATAATTGCTTTGACACTAAACATAAAATTCATCCAAATCTAAATGATGCATGCATGGTCTTCTAAGGTGCTGGAGGAGGTTGATGTCTTCGGAAGAAGGCGCTAAGCTTCTTGTCCAAATTATCAAACTTCTTGATTAGATCTTCTTGATTACTGATTATGTATGAATTTTGAGTATAAAGAGCTCGTTGACCAGTCTCTAATTCAAGGATATGTGCAGATAATGTGTTATATTGTACATCCGAGAAGCATGAAGGTTTAGAATTCATTTGTTGTGGTTGTTGGCTAGAAGAAGATCCTGCTTGAGTTGAGGATTGTGGAATATCTTGTGGAATTTGTTCTTGAGGAGGTTGAGGTTCATTTTAAGGATTTTGATCATGAATTTTAAAATTAGTTAATTTTATCCTAGTTAGGGCATTAGAGTCAAAAAAACTCAATGGAACGAACGACAGAGTTTTCAGACTCAAGATCAACATGAAATTTATCAAAGACTTTTGCTAGAAAAGCACCATAAGGAGGAAATCATTTTGGTATTGTCAAAAGATTATCATAATAAACTTCAGCCCAATTAACTTGGATATTCCTCATTATAGCATATAAAGCTTTTGCTAAATCTAGGGAAATGAAATGGAAACTCCCAGTTTTTTGAAACATATTATAAGCTAAGATTCAAGCAATGAAACGAGGAATTGGACAAAGCTTATTTGAATTATTTAATGGTTTATCATAACCTGGAAGAAAAATATGATTGGATAGTAAATCTAAATCATTCATTCTGATTAACCTAAGAGAGACTCCTCGGAAAGGAATGTTAAAAAATTTTCCAATTGACTTAGAAGTTAATTCAATTTCCATTCCTTTGACAACGGTTTTTAATTTCTCAGTTCCACTTATAGTTCCTACACGTTCTATGTTTGTATAGAATAGTTGAACTAGAAATGGATATGTAGGTTTTATGTTTTTAGCAGAGAATAATTCAAGCAACCCTACATTTTCAAAGTAAGAACTAAAATTCCAAGGGATGAAATCATCAAATTTCACAAAGCGTCCTGGAAGAACTTCAAATATACATATATTTTTAAAATTTTCAAGCAAATCAGGACTTTTTAAGTAGACAACATCATTAATATTGGTATGAACTTGTTTAGCTTTCTTAGCTCTAGACATGATAAAACAGAAAAGTACCAAAAAACTAAGAAAGATAAGATTGAGAAACTTACTCAACTGATAATAACCCTAGGATTAGTCGATTACGACTGGTTGTAGTCGACTACAGATGCCGACAGACTGAAGAAAACAATAAACTTGATGAAAATTTTGGAGAAAAATAAAAGTTTGATGATGCCCTAACTTGGATTCAATGGGTTCTGAAGTGGGGAAGAAGAGGGATCGGTTTCTAAGAAGAAGATAGTGGGTAGTTTTAGATTTTTATGATTTTCTTAAAAAAAATTGTATGGTCAAGATTAAATTATAAAACAAATGAAAGGTGAAGATTTGATCTTAAATATGTGGCTTGGATTGAGAGAGTTAAAAAATGAATGGTTGAGATGAATTTTACTTAAGTGAAACGGGTTTTGGGTTTTGGGTATAAAATATTAAAATCCAATATGCTGGAAAAAAACTATAAATATGAAAAATTATTTATTTGTAGTCGACTACTAAGAAGTATAGTCGACTACACTGTAATTTACAGAATTCTGGATTTCAGTTTAAACTCAGATTAGTCGATTACAGAGAAAATTAGTCGACTATACTGTAATCAAACAGAATGATTTTAATACAATGCTTGTGCGTGTAGTTGACTACAAACTTGATTAGTCGACTGCAAAGGCTGAAAATGCATATAAATTGATTTTTAAAACTTATTTTAAATCTTCTAAAGAACATATACCTAATTCTCTTATTAATTTAACATATATATATCTTCTTTTAATGGTCTTGTTAATATATCAGCAATTTATTTATCAGTTGAAATAAAATCTAAAGAAATAACATCTTTTAGTACATTATCACGTAGAAAGTGGTGTCTTATATCAATATGTTTTGTACGTGAATATTGAATAGGATTTTTAGATAAATTAATTGCACTTGTATTGTCACACATAATTGATGATGTAGGAAAAACTAAACCATAATCAGATAAAGTTTGTTTCATCCAAAGAACTTGTGCACATGCAAGACTAGCAGCAATATATTCTACTTTAGTGGTTGATAATGATACTAAATTTTGTTTTTTATTAAACCAAGATATAAGTGAATGTCCAAGAAAATTACATGTACCACTTGTACTTTTTCTATCAGATTTACATCCTGCAAAATCAGCATCACTATATGATACTAAATCAAATGTGCTATTCTTAGGATAAAATAAGCCATAATCTGTAGTATTTTTTAAGTATCTAAAAATTCTTTTTATAGCTTTAAGATGTGATTCTTTAGGATTAGATTGAAATCTAGCACACAAACATACACTAAACATAATATCAGGTCTACTTGCAGTAATATATAGAAGTGAACCAATCATACCTCGATATAACTTTTGATCAACGTTCTTACCAGTTTCATCTTTGTCAAGTGATGTTGTAGTTTCATCATTGCTGTCGGTTTGCTTGTTGTATTTTCTATTGAAAAGCGTTTGAGTAAGTCTTTTGCATACTTGCTTTGGTTGATGAATATTCCTTCTTTTAATTGTTTGATTTAAAGTCTAAGGAAGAAATTAAGTTCACTCATGTGACTCATTTCAAATTTATCATGCATAGTCTTAGCAAACTCTTGACAAAGATTGTTGTTAGTAGAACCAAAAATTATATCATCTACATATATTTGATTAGTAAAATATCTTTATTTATTTTCTTAATAAATAATGTTGAGTCAACCTTTCCAATTTCAAAACCTAAAGTTAAAAGAAAATTCTTTAATCTATCATACCAAACACGAGGTGCTTGTTTAAGACCATATAAGGTTTTCTTAAGTTTAAAAATATGATTTGGAAAACTTTCATGTTCAAATCTGGGAGGTTGTTCTACGAAAACTTCTTCTTTTATAAAACCATTTAGAAAAGCACTTTTAACATCCATTTGAAATAGTTTAAAATTCATAAAGCATGCAAATACAAGTAAAATTCTTATAGATTCTAAACGTGCTACAGGTGCATATGTTTCATCATAGTCAATACCTTCTTCTTGATTATAACCTTGTGCAATTAATCTAGCTTTGTTTCTAACAACTTGACTGGATTCATCTAATTTGTTTCTAAATATACATTTTGTTCCAATGATGAATTTATTTTGAGGTCTAGGTATAAGATCTCAAACATTATTTCTTGTAAATTGATTTAATTCATCTTGCATGGAAATTATCCAAAAATCATTAATTAAAGCTTATTTTATATTTTTAGGTTTAATTATAGATATAAAAACTAAATGAGCAATTAAATTAAAATGTGATCTTGTAGTGACTTTATCCGAAATAATTTCAATAACTAAATCATGTGGATGATTTTTAACTTCTACAAAATCTTTAGGTAAATTATTTTGTAAATTATCATCTTTTGAAAAATCTAACATTGGAGTATTATGAATAGTATCAACTATATCATCATCATTATTTAAAATAATGAGTGGTTTTGTAAAATTCTCATCAAAAGAAACATGCATAGATTCTTCAATGATTAAGGTTATTTTGTTATATATTCTATATGCTTTACTATGATTTGAAAATCCAACAAAAATTCCTTCATCAGATTTTGAATCAAATTTATCCAAATTATCTTTTGTATTCAAAATAAAATATTTACAACCAAAAACTTTAAAATAAGAAACTTTAGGAATTTTACCATAAAATAATTCATAAGGTGTTTTCTTTAGAATAGGTCTTAATAAAATTATATTTTGAACATAACATGCTGTAGATACAGCTTCTGCCCAAAAATATTTTGGTAAATTACTATCACATAACATAGTTCTAGCACATTCTTATAAAGTTCTATTCTTCCTTTCTACAACTCCATTTTGAGGAGTCACTCGAGGAAAAGAAAAAGTATGAGAAATACTATTTTTATCACAAAAATTTGCAAAAAGTTCATTTTCAAATTCTCCTCCATGATCACTACGAATAGTAATAAAGAAAGAGACTTTTGTTTTTGAATTCTTTTACAAAAGATAGAAAATTCATTAAAACCATCATTTTTATGTTTAAGAAATATTACCCATGTAAATCTTAAAAAATCATCAACAAGAACAAATGCATACCTACTTCCATTTAATGAAGCTACTCTAGAAGGACCAAAAAGATCAATATGAATTAATTCTAGTGGTTTACTTCTTTAGATTTGAAAGATGATTTATGCATTTTACCTTGTTGACATGCATAGCAAAAATTATCTTTATAAGAAATCTTAGGTAAACCTTTAACAAAATTATTCTTAGAAATGTTATAAATATGTTTAAAATTGACATGACCAAAACATTTATGCCATATAATAGAATCATTAGAAGATGTAAAAAGACAGAGTTCATTTGAAATGTTATTCATAGATAAAACATATATATTATTTTTCATATGTCCTTTAAAAAGAGTAGTAATCATATCAATATCATAAATAAAGCAAGATTCTTTTTTAAAAATAATTTTAAAACCTTTATCACAAAGTTGACCTATACTAAGTAAATTATATTTAAGACCATCAACTAATAAAAATATTATCAATAATAGGTTTATTTGGATTTCTAACCATATCAATACCAATGATTTTTCCTTTGTTGTTATCTCCAAAAGTGACGGTGCCACCATCTTTATTTTTACAAGATGCCAATAATTGAATATTTTCAGTCATATGTTTAGAACAACCGCTATCCAAAATCCACATGTTTTTCTTAGATACCTGAAATAATAAACATTTAAAATTTTGGTAGGAAACCAAACCCATGAAGAGCTTGATTTGCCTAGATAGTTATTTGATAAACAAACATTTTTTAATAAAGTTAGAGATATAACACTTTTTCTTTAAAGAACTTAATTCCATAGGAATCCAAATAGATAAATATTTTGATTTCTTTTTATATAAATCATTGTTTTTAACATTATGTTTATGTAACTTACTGATTGGTTTTACAAAAATATTTTTCTTAGAAATATTATTATTAACATGAAAACCCAAACATTTTGTCTTTTGCGATTCTTTTTGAAATGAAAGTAAACTCTTAAGATTTTCTTTATCTTTATTGAATTTACTAACATTCAAACATATATCATTATATTTTAATTTAATAGAAGAAATATCTTTATCTAAAACATTAATGTGAATTTTTAAATTATTACATTCTGATTTTAGATAAATATTCTCATTTGACAAAACATGATTTTCTTTAAGTAATAATTTATTTTCCTCTTTTAATTTAATTATTTGAGAATTAACAGAACTGGAAGAATTAAAATCAGAAACTTCTTCAAGTAATCTTTTATTTTCACCTTTAAGAAAATTATGAGAAGCCTTTAATCTCAAAAATGTTTCATATAATTCATTAAAAGCATCTAAAAGCTCTTCATTGTCACTTACTTCATCTTGTGCCATAAAGCACATATGAGCACTTTTCTTTTCTTCACTTTCTTCATCGGAAGAAGAAGAATCATCACTTTCATCCCATGTAACCGCCAAAGCCTTCCTTTTCTTGTTGTTTTGATATTGTTGAAATTGTTGAAGTAATTTGATATTAATTTACTCTTCAACAATGGACAATCTTTCTTTATATGTCTTGATTTGTTATACTTGAAACAAAGTAAGTTATTTGAATTTGAACTATTTGATTTGTACTTACCTTATTTTATAAATTTTCAAAATTTGCATGCAAACATGCTCATTTCTTCATCATCATCCGAATCTTCTTTATCGGAAGTAGTATTGAATGCAAGTACTTTATTGTTCTTTGTTTCATCATCATTCTTTCTATCTTTAATTTGAACTTCATAAGACATAAGGTTTCCGATAAGAATCTTAACCGTAAGAATTGACAAATCATTTGCTTCTTCGATTACGGTAACCTTCTTTTCCTATTGTGGAGTGAGTGATCAGAGTATTTTTCTTACCATCTCCACTTCAGTGTATGTTTTCCAAGACCAATGAGAGAATTTGTGATGTCGGTGAATCTTGTGAACATTTCTCCAATTGTCTCGTTTTCCTTCATCTTAAATAATTTGAATCTGTGTACAAGAATGGAAATTTTAGATTCTTTAACCTTATTTGTACATTCATGAGTTATCTCGAGTGTGTGCCAAATATCGTATGCAGATGTGGCCGTTGACACCCTATTAAACTCATTCTTATCAAGTGCACAGACCAATGTGTTCATTGCTTTAAATTCCAAATTTGCATTATTTTTTTGTGAAGTAGTCCATTCTAAAAACGGAGTTGTTGGCTTCCCGTATTTTGTTTCCACAATATTCCAAAGTTTGTAGCCAATTGATTCAAGGTAAATCTTCATTCGGCACTTCCAATAGTTATAGTTCAATCCATCGAACATTGGTGGATGATTTGTAGAATGACCTTTTTTGAATTATGATGTATTTGTTGATGTCATCTTTCACCTTACTCTGATACTAAATGTAGGATCTGAAATAGATACACTAGAACACTAGAGGGGGGTGAATAGTGTTCTTTTAAAATTTATGCAAAATAGATAATAAATGCAACAAAGAATGATAATAATCTTAGAAAATCACAATCACAAACAAGAGATTTTATACTGGTTCCACCAATCCGGTGTACATTCAGTCCCCAAGCAAATTCTGCTTGAGATTTCCACTATAATTTTGAACCAAGTACAAAATTAAAACCAAACCTGACCAATTTGTAAGTCCCTATAAATTGCAACACCAATTGACAACACCTTGCCAATTTCACACCGATCTCTAGACCAAGAGATCAACCTCTCTCAAACTAAGAGAACTTTACTTGAATCAACAACTCAATTCCTATAAGCCTTGATTTGTTGTGTTGTGTCGTAATGGCTTAGGAATAATTCTAACTTCTGGAAATTGCCTAGATAATATGTATTTTGAATGAGGATCATAGGAAATTTCAAAAATAATCTTTTTAGAAAAATCTAAATTTTTTACTCTTGAAAAATACACAAAGATCAAAGCTTATGGGTATGTATGCATGTTTTATTTTCTGAACATATAACCTTTATATAGCCCTTGAAAATACAAATTTTTAAACTTTAAAAACATTTAAAATTGCTATAAATTGTTATTAATTCAAATTTTGAATTCTGGAAAAACCGTATCTGTAGTCGACTACAAGATAAAGTAGTTGACTACACTGAGTCTAAACAGACTCTATGAAGTTAGAAAATTTCTTAGTAGTCGACTATAATGGTCATTAGTCGACTAGACTGTAATCAGACGGAAACTTAAAAAACAGATTTTGCCTTTAGTAGTCAACTATAAAGTCGATTAGTCGACTATACTGTAAAATATCAAAAACTTATATTTCAGTCATAGGCTTGAGTAGTCGACTACTATTCTAATTAGTCGACTACTAAGGGTTAAAAATAATATGAATTAAATGTTTTGACACTCAATTATTAACTATAAACTCTAATGGTTAACATAGGGGATTTCTATAGTTAACCAACACATTATACATGTGTTAGTGTGTTCTAATTTCTATGTGTGTGTGTGTGTGTATGAGTGATCAAGACTTGTACAATAATTCTAAGTAAAGAAAATGTATAAAATTACATTAATGTATAAGTTATGCATCTCCTTTACTTCATAATGCCTTGAACTCATCTTGCACTTGTTCATATTTGATGTTGAAAGCTGCATATAAATATTAGTGCATTTGTATAACACACATAGTATAAATTATTATCATCAAAATAATATCGCTGAGACATGATATTCAATAGTTAAGAGATTGTGTATTTTCTTAGCACAAAGACGAACCTGATGCTAGAGAGGAAGAATTTTATATTCTATCCACAGTCTTCTTTTGGGGTAAAGACAAACACGATACTGAAGAGGAAGAATTTTATATTCTATCCCCAGGTCTTTTTTTTGGTGTAAAGATGAACCTAGTGCTGAAGAAGAAGAATTTTATATTCTATCTCCTGCTATAAAATAAACTCAAAGTGGGATCTTCACTTTGAGAATCTGAAAAGTGAAACTAAGAGTGGGATCTCCACTTCGAGAATCAAAAAGATCCAAATAACCCTAACTTTTATAGGATTGGTTACTTGATCTGAAAATGAATTCTCATTTATCAAAATGGAATTCTGACTTCAACCCTAACTTTTATAGGTTTGACCGAAAGGGAAAGAGTGGAAGCTTTTTGTTTATCAAAAAGGAGTTTCGATTGTGGGCCTAACTGTTTAATGGTTTGACCAGGTTGGGGTTATTGAGACGACCCTAATTTTTATAGGTTTGATCGTTCAACTTGGATGGAGGTCTTTCCTCTATCAAAAGGAAATTCTATTTTCTAAAAGTGGACCTCTCATTCATGGATGAAATCGAGAGGAGATTTTGGCTTTGGTCCTAACTGTAGGAAGGTTTGACCAAACAAGTAGTGGGAGTGGGGTACAAATAACGATGGGAATGTTGACTTGTACAAATACTCGGTAGGGGATTTTAGTGTTAAGTGACAGAGACTTAACACGAAAGGGGTTTGCTAATTGCCATAGATTAGCAGCTTGAACTTTTGAGTACTGTATTAGGACTTTAACATTAGGAGTGTTAAGTGCACAAACACAGTGGGAGTTTGGATGGACTCAGCCAAAAGAATTTTGGTGGACCCATTATTAGTTAATTTGATCAGTGAGGGACTTTATGGTGAAAGACCATGAATCATCAAGCACTCCACAGTTATATCATAGGAGTTTAGTAAGGGAAGATTGACCCGATGAAGTCATTGAATCTCATCTCGACGAAAGAGTGCTCAGAAAGTGACAACATGAGGGTTTTGATCATCTTGGAAATGATTAAATAGCCATAGTGGGAGGTTCTTAATTATTTTTTTAATCATGATTAAGAATGAATTATTCAAATGACTGGTCTTCATCTTGAATAATCAGCTGATCTTGGGTTATCCTTAAGAATGTCATGCATAGTATTCAACAGGAACTTCCTATTAAATAGATTATCCTGAACGTACTAGGGATAGTACTTTTTTAGGAACTTCCTATTTATTAGCATCATGAGCTTGTCACTATCTTGGGTGATCAGACGGTATACACCGTTTGAGTAGACTGCCTCTATCATAAAAGGTTCTTCCTATTTGAGTTAGAATTTACCTTTCTTCTTGGAGTTGAGTATCATTGGTTGCCAGACTGTGAGAACCAAGTCTCCTTCCTTAAAGCTTCATTATCGGACTCTTTTGTTAAAATCCCTAGAGATTCTGGCCTGGTAAAACTCAATTTGTTGCTGAGCCTCTAGGTGCTTTTCATCTAACATCTCAAGTTCTTCGAGACGTTTCTGATGTTGTTCCTCCATCGTCATCCTTGTTGCGAAAGCAATGCGAATGGATAGAATTTGGATTTCTAAGGGAAGGATAGTCTCGCATCCATACGCTAAAGAGTACGGAGTCACTCCGGTAGGCGTGCGGACTGTAGTGTGATATGCCCAGAGAGTTTCGTCAAGTTTGTCATCCCAATCTTATTTATTAGTCTTCACGAGCTTTGAAAAAATCTTTATGATGGTATTGTTGAAGGCTTCAGCCAATTTGTTCGCAGTAAGATTGTATGCCGTCGACGAGACGTCTTGAATTCTAAACTTTCCACAGAATTTGATGAACGCGTTGCTAACGAATTGAGGGTTGTTATCGTGTACGATTTGTCTTGGAACACCGTATCGGTAGATAATATGATGTTTGATGAACTTGACAATATCGCTTGTCTTCATTTCTTTGAGTGGAACTTCTTTCGACCCACTTTGAAAAGTAATCAGTGATTGCCAAAATGAAGCGGTCACCTTTGACTGACAGTGAAAAAATAGGATCAACGATGTCCATTCCTCATGTCTCGAATGACCATGAAGTGGCCGAATGGTGCAAGTGCTCCAGGGGGTTGGTGCACATAATTAGCATGTACCTGACATGTGTGGCATCGTCCGGCTTAGTCAACTACATCCTTGATGTGGTTGGCCAATAATATCTCATCCTTCTAAGTCGATTACAGAGTTTGGTGCGCACCACAAGTTCCGTCGTGCGCTTCTTTGAGTGCCTCTTCTACTTCTTTGGTCGAAAGACATCGGAGTAGCAATCCATCATACGTATAGCGATAAAACGTCTGAGCGTCGTGTTATAATAGAATCTCTATGCTCTTCATCAGACCGAGTCTCTTTCTTTTATATCTTCTAGCAATATACCGTGCAAGACATAGTCGATAATGGGAAATCGCCAATCTCGAGGCTCGAGTTCGATTCTAGTCGAGTGTGCCTCTTTGATGTCCAGGGCGTAGTCTGGTACGAAGAGTTGGTGAGTTCTCATAATAACTAATTATTCTATCTCAGGAGGTTGCACCAGAGATACTGCTAATACTGCCAGTGCATCTGCATATGCGTTATTGAGATGTAGAATATACTCGATGAAGAATTCTTCAAACGAGTCTGTCATCTCGATGGCCACCTTATGGTACGGTATCAGGTCTTAATTCCTAACTTCATACTCTCCTCAAATTTGGTTGACTATCAGTTAGAATCACCAAAAGCTTCGAGATATTCGACCCCCAGCTCTTTGGCAAAACTGAGCCCAATGAGTAGCGTGTTGTATTCGGCTACATTATTAGAACACGGCTCGATGAGTGAATAGGCTCGAGGCAGCACATGTTTCTCTGGGGAAACTAAGACAACTCAAATTCATGAGGATATTTTTGAACTTCCGGGAGCGCTCGCCATATTGGTTGCTCGAGAAGCACCGTCGAAGTACAATTGCCACACCTACTGATGAGAGGTAGTGTTGACTTCATGAGTTTTATTCAGCAAATCTTCATATAATTCGGTTATATCCTTTGTAGGGTTAGCCGCTAGAAGATCACAAATTGCTTGCCCTTTCACCGACTTCTGTTGCTTGAAGTATAGGTCGTATTGTGACAAGAGTAGGGCCCATCTCGCTAATCGCCAATTCATTTAAGCCGGTTGTGTCATGAATACCCAGACTAGGTTGACATTGGAAATGACATAGATCGTCTATCCAATCAGGTAATGTCGTATTTTCTGAATTGCGGACACCAAAGCAAGTCACTCCTTCTCAATCATCAGATATCGAGACTCGGCACCTACCAAAGTTTGACTCAGATAATATATTGTCTGTTCGTGACCATTATCATTGTCTTGTGTGAGTAAAGCACTTAATGAATGGTTCATTGCTTTGACATAAATCAAGAATGGTTTACCCAACTTCGGTGCAACGAGGACAGGAGGATTCGCTAGATATGCTTTGATATCTTTGAAGGACTTCTGACAGATGTCATCCCAAATAAATGCCATGCCCTTCTTTATGAGCTTGGAGAATGGTTGGCAATTCTTAGATAGGTTCGAGATGAATTGGCGAATATATGCCAATCGTTCTTACAATTCTCTAAGTTCTTTAAGATTTATCGGGGGTTACAATTCGTGTATCGGCTTTACTTTGTCGAGATCAATATGGATACCCTTGGTGGTGATGACAAACCCGAGGAATTTATCACTGGACATTTCCAGGAAGGACTTGGTAGGGTTCATCTTCAATTGGTGATTGCGCATGAGATCGAACATTGTCCTTAAGTCTTTAATGTGGTCATCTTTACTGCGTCTTTTCATGACCGAGTCATCAACATAGCACTCGACGATCTTCCAAAGGTGCTCCTAGAAAATCTTCGTCATGACCCGTTAGTATGTGGCGCCTGCGTTCTTCAATCTGAAAGGCATGATTGTATAGCAGATGACACCGAGGGGTGTTCTGAATGCGGTATGCTTTTTATCATCCGGGTACATCTTGATTTGATTATAACTCAAGAATCCATCCATGAAGGACATTCTCTCGAACCCGCATGTGTTTTCAATGATGACATCCGTGATCGGAAGAGGAAAATCGTCCTTTGGGCAAGTGGTATTCAGATCTCTGAAGCCGATGCAGATCCCGATTTTCCCATTCTTTTTAAGGACTGGGACAATGTTTGCTAGCCAATAGTGATGTTGCTCTTTGCTGATAAAACTCAAGTCAATCAGCCTTTTAACTTCAGACTCGATCACTTCCATAATTTGTAGACAAAACTATCTTTGCTGCTACTTGACGGGTTTTTCATCCGATTTGATATTGAGGCGATGGGTCACCATGTTTGGATCAGGTCCTGGCATATCTTCATAATTCTAGGAGAAAACATCTATGTATTCCCTGATGAGGGAAATCAACTATTCCTTCTCGTTTGATGGAAGGCTATTGCTGATGAATATAGGTTTCGAATTCACTTCGTCACTCATATTCACCTGGACCACTTTGTCTTCGGTGGGAGGTTCTCTTTTTTCGAATCTATCACCATATTTGATATTCAGGTGATGAATCCAAGGATCTTCCTAATTTAGCAATTGATCCTCTTCCTCCATTATGGCAGGATCGACCGTGGCATATTTGACATCAGGCCTTTGAACATTTCCCCAAGGCTGACGTCGGAGTCCCAATTTAAAGAATCGGATGAGTATCCGTCCCTATTCGCTAATCGGTCGATGACTTGCTAGCAACACTCGTCATCGGATGAAGAGACATAGCCTAGGCCCCTTTTATAGCAATAATAATTATCGGGTTTTCCTTTCGGTATGTAGGCTGGGCGAGGTGGGACTCATGGACCTTGACTAAAACAAAGACCTTCTTTGAGTGTGAAGTTGTATCCCCACTTCTCCGTGAAGTTATGTGCTTGTTGACTGTATCTGGACAAGTAAGGACCGGGTCTTTCATCATCACTATCTTCCTTTGAGAATGGATCTAATGGTGGAGCTATCTCCCTTTTGCTTAAGATTAACTCCTTTCCACCCCTACCTTAGCAGGAATGACGAGGGTCATTCAAAATGAGTCTTGGATATGCTTCCTCATCATACAAGATGACCAAGCGGATATGTATATCAGGGTTATCATACAGCCTCTGTATTACATCATCAAGACAAGGTGAATACTCTAATTTGTCATTTATTTCCCCCTTCGGTCAGTTGCCAATTACAACTACCATCTGACGATTCTCCACCGTCAAGATTGAATACAAAGAGTACAATATGAGTTAATACAAAACCTCCGTCATAATCAAGCCCAGCTTCGGTGTCAGCTTCTTTTTTGTTGTCTGTGCCTTTGGCTAATGGTTCAGTATCGGATTTAGCATCGCAAAGAAGGAAATCGGTGAAATAGTTTTCTAATCCCTTAAATAGTTGCTTATTCGCGACCACCGTTTTGACCTCGTTATTAGTGTCTATATATTTTAGATACTGGTGAAGGGTGGAAGGGAGACTTAAAGGAGTCGGAGTGAGAACATTCAGGGAATTTCCCAAGTGTCGACTTCGTGGCTCCTTGCCTTGATAGGCAAGGTCCTGACTTTGGGTGAGGTTCAGCCAACTGCTGGCGAGCTCGTGTCGTCTATTCATTTAGGCGAGGTTCGCTCTCTTGAGTTGTTCTGGCTTTGCCTTTTTGGCTAAGGTTGGTTCTTAGGCGATCCTGCTGGGGTTCACCTACATGCATGCTTCTATTTAGGAGGTGACTCGCCTGTTGTGTGGAGCTCACCTATTTGAAGGTGTGACTCGCCTGAATCATGGGGTTCGCCTGATCTAGGCGACTCGCCTAATTTGGACGACTCGCCTGATTTGGACAGACGACTTGAAGAGTGAAGCCAGCCTGATTTGGTGGGTTTGCTTGAGTTGCTTAGTTCGCCCAAGTGGGGAACTTAGTTTTCGGAGTGAGGCTCGCCTAGAACGCTAAGTTCACCAGTTTTGGAAGTTTTGCCAATGCAGGGGAACCCGCCTGAATAGGTAGGCTCACCTGATTGAGTTGATATGCCAAAACTAGAAACTTTTTGTTCTTGTCTGGCTCTTCTTAGGCCTAAATAGTAATTTAGGCCATCATAGGAAGTGGAGGTTGGGCTTCCTGGCAGGCGAGATCTTGTCATTGCCATTGTTAGGCTCTTCTGGAGAGGGGGAGACTCATGTCAACAGCGAAGGCATGGTCCATGCCGACACGTACCACAGTCTCCTTTTGTATGGGGACTGCGTGGGTTGCTTGGGAACCCAACGAGCAGTCCTTTGGCTCGCTTGCTTGGCTTTCGGCTTGGTCTTAGCTGGCTTGGGGGAGATAGAACCCCCTGCTTTAGCTCTAGTAGAGCTCTCAGGCGTGGTTGCCTCGACGACTTGGGGTCGGGCCACACGCGCGACTCTGTAGCACTTGTGTGATGCATGTGACCAGAGGAGGAAGAAGACAAGTATTCTTCGTACTTGGATTGGTCAAGCTTGATCATAAGGGACTCATCAATTGTCCCTTCCGCGACTTCATTGAACTGCACCACCACCAATTCATCTGAGTGAACGGTTTCTCCCACTGTTGTCGCTATCTTTTGTCGGTGTGTAAAAGATTGACTTCCCGATGAGGGGGTCTGTTTGTGTTTATAAGAATAGCTCATTACAAAGTACAATCAATGTTTACAACAGAGGAGGAGAGAATGGCCCTCCTTGTTTAAGGTGGGTTCGTTGGCAGCGATAGGACGTCTCCCTCGGTGCTCGTGCTGAGTTTGCTTCCCTTGGACAATCTGATCAAAGTTTCAATTGGAGCTTTAGTGCGCAGTAGAGGCTCTAGAGCGATTGAGTTCGACTGTACCCGAGCTTGAAAAGCCGTGAGCCTGGAGAGAGCTACGATGCAAGAGTTTGCAAAGAGCTAATGAGCCTCAAATCTAAGAGTTCAGATTGAGTCTACTTCAACAATCCAGGCAAGGAGCTAGGAATGTTCTACCAAGCAAGTGAGCCAAATGAAGGTCTCTGTTTGAAGAGCCTTGAACATCAAAATCTCCAGCCTCTGTCAAACCTCTAAGCAGTCGGCTCCTTTCATGTTGGTGAAGGTGGCTTTAAATAGACAAGGGATTACAGTGGCCATCCCTTGATTTGTGGGATTTGACCACTAGTAGGTGAGGAGCACCATGCCCTCCCCTAGTTGTGGGATGTGACCACTATATGGGAGGTGAGAGCTATGCCTCATCATCACCAAGGAGTGGGAAGTGGGTAGGCCCACTCCCACAAGCAAACAGCCCGCTTGCATTGCTCAGGCGAGGCTGGCAAAGCTTTGGGAGAGCTCGAGAACTGTCTTAATGCTCAAGCGAGCATAGCGAACAGGCGGGTCGGCTGGCGAGCCCCTCCAATGTGTGAGCTGGTGTTCGTTGGAAAGCAGAGTTCATACGGGCAAACTCCCTGCAGACATGCTTGACTCGTGTAGACGAACAAAGCATTCAGGTAAGGCTGAACTCGTACTAGCGAGCTCAATGATTTGACGATCTTGATTCATACGGGCAAGTCAAGATAACAAGGGATGCTTGAGCTCTACGGGCGAGCTCAATAAATAAGGAGAGGTTGAATTCTGTGGGCGAACTCAACAATTGGTAGTGGTCGAGCTCTACGAGCAAGCTCAATGAACAGGGGAGATCGAGCTATACAGGCGAGCTTAATAAACATGCAAAGTCGAGCTCTACGGACGAGCTCAACAAACAGGCAGGGTTGAGCTCTACGGGCGAGCTCAATAAGGAGGCGAAGTTGAGCTCTACGGGCAAGCTCAACAAACAGGAGAAGATGATCTCTACGGGCAAGCTCATCAGGGAGGCGATTGGGCTCTGCAGGCGAGCTTAATAAACAAGAGAAGCTGAACTCTACGAGCTAGCTCATCAGGGAGGTGAGGTTGAGCTCTACGAGCGAGCTCAACAAACAGGTGAAGCTGAGCTCTACGGGCGAGCTGAGCATTTTGGAGAGCTCACTCGTACTTGTAGGCGAGCTTTGTTGGGCTCGCTGGATGCAGACGAGCCCAAGCTATTAGCATGTGGGGCCAGACACTTAGGCAATTTTCATTGCCTACGAAGACCCATATGAGGTTCACATGAATTAAAACTCTATCAAGATGTGGATTTGGATGATCTATTTGAAATAGGAATAAATTTGGAGAATTCTATATATGAGAAACTCGTATTTTTTTTGGTGCTACAGTGTCAGGTACAGTACCATGAACAGAAGTCTAAAAAGGGGGAGAAAGAAAAAGTGAGATTCTGAATAGCTTGGTTGTTCGATTGTAGTGATTCTAAAGTTGTTGTCTTCAGAACGACGACGCCGTCAAGGGTACCATGCTGGTATCTCTGTGGATATTGGAGATTTTTAGTAAGATAGGTTTTAGCGTTTTGATATCCTAGATGCAACACTGTATCTTTCTCTTGTGATTTAGCCCTCAAGTTCAGGTGTAACTTGGAGGGATTATACTATTAATTTATAGTGAAATATTTCTCTCTGTATTGTCATGTGAACGTAAGCACAATTTGTTGAACCACGTTAAATTTTGGTGTTTACTTGCTTGTGGTATTTTCATTGGTGTCGTTATTCGTTTAGTGTTTAATTCTGTAGATTAATCTCCATAAAATCTCTAACAAATGGTATCAGAGTCCTGGTTCGAGACATGCTTTGGGATGGAAAAGATGGAGATTTTTGGCACAATAATGAAATTGGATGGTTCCAATTGGCAAGTATGAAAGTCCAAGATGGAAGATATTCTGTATTATAAAGATTTACTTGACCTTATTGAAGAAGATGAAGTCAAGCTAAAAAAGATGACTCTTAAAGAATGAGAGAAACAACACAGGAAGATGATCGGTTATATTTGGATGTGGATCAACATTAGTGTGTTTCATGATGTATCGGGTGAGACTAATACGAAGTCTCTTTGGAAAAAGCTTGAGGATCTCTACAAGCAGAAGATCGCGGGAAACAAGGCGCTTATTATGAGGCGGTTGGTGAACTTGAAATTTAAAGAAGGAAGCAATATAGCAGGGCACTTGAATGAGTTCAAGAGTTTGATTAATCGATTAGCTACCATGAAGATGACTTTCGATGATGAGCTACATGTTTTATTACTATTGGGTTCTTTGCCAGACAATTGGGAAATGCTAGTTTTGACAGTCAGCAACACAGCTCCAGATGGTTTGTTATCGATGAGTATAGTTACTAGTAGTTTATTCAATGAGGAGACTCGAATGAAGTCTACCAGCATAGATAACTCACAGGCACTTGTCACGGAAAACATAGGCAGAAGAAGGTACAGGGACCGGTCCAAAGGTCATGGCACATCTAAGGACAGATCAAAGTCTAAAGGAAGAGGTTGTTTTTATTGTAGGAAACCGGGTCATATTAAGAAGAATTGTTGGGCATTGAAGAAAGAACAAGCTGGAAACAAAGATGAAAAGAAAGATGAGAAGAAGAAAGCTAATAGTGATACTATAGCTACTTTGTCTGATACCGATGTTATTCTCAACTGTAGGGAAGAAGACTGTATGCATGTTACAAGTCAGAATTCCGAGTGGATAGTGGATACAGGAGCTACATGTCATGCTACCTCCAATCGAGACATTTTCACGTCATATAAAGCAGGTGATTTTAGCCGTGTGAAGATGGGCAATACCAACTACTCGAAGATTGTGGGACTTGGTGATATAAAGTTGCAGATAAATATCAGATGCACATTGATCTTAAAGAATGTGCGACATATTCTCAATTTACAGCTCAACTTGATTTCGGGTCTTACTTTGGACCGAATGGGATATGAAATTCAATTTGATGGAGGAAAATGTAAAATCACCAAAGGCTCTCTTGTGGTGGCTAGAAGAAGTGTATGGTGCAAATTATATAAGACTCAAGAAAATACTTCATATGATTCTTTGAGTGTGGCTCAAGATGGTGACACTCTCAGTTTGTGACATAGGAGGCCCGGGCACATGAGTGAGAAAGGGTTGCAGATATTAGCAAATAAGTCTCTCATTCCCTTTGTCAAAGGTTCTTTACTCACCCCTTGTAATTATTATTTATTTGGAAAACAACATAGAGTTTTTTTTTGTAAGCCTTCTAAAAGAAAAGATAATATCATGGATTTGATTTATTCTGGTGTTTGTGGTCCTATTGAGGTGGAGTCCTTGGGTGGCAATAAGTAGTTTGTCACATATGTTAATGATGCATCACGGAGGATGTGGGTCTTCTTATTGAGGACAAAGGACTAGGTGTTTTCAGTCTTCCAGCAGTTTCATGCCATAGTGGAGAGGCAGCCAGGAAAGAAATTAAAGTGTTTTCTCACCGATAATAGAGGAGAGTACACTTCTATTGAGTTTAGAGATTATTGCTTCAAGCATGATATTCGACATCAGAGGACAGAGACCAGCACACCACAACATAATGGAGTTACAGAGAAGTACAACAGGACCGTTGTAAAGAAAGCCAGATGCATGTTGAAGATTACGAAGTTACCTAAAAACTTCTGGTTTGAATATGTTCCCAATGCATGCTACATAATCAACAGATCTCCTTCACTTCCTATGACTTTTGATTTTCCAGAGAGAGTTTGGTCTGTAAAAGATATTTCATATTCTCATCTGAAGGTGTTTGGCTGCAAAGCGTTCGCACACATTCCATAGGAGAAGAGACAGAAGCTTGATGATAGAGCGGTACCTTGCATCTTCCTTGGTTATGGAGTAGATGAGTTCAGCTAAAAACTATAGGATCTAGAAAAGAGATGAATTATCAGACGAGCAGATGTGATCTTTTAGGAGGATCAGACTATTACAGATCTCGGGAGAGCAGAGCAGTCAAAGAGTGTTGCTAGTGAGATTCCAGATATGGCACCTGTTTCGTCTCTAGTATAGTTGCATCCTACAAATATGGAGCAGGTGCATGATGATGATGTTGATGATGACGGTCAGATACTAGAGCAGGGAGACAATAATCAGGATTACGAGCAGTAGGCTCCTCATCAGGGGAAGCATCACCAACAGCAGGAGTTTGCATAGCCACAACTTAGGAGATCAACTAGAGAGCATCGACCATCCATGAGATATCTTTTTTCGGACTATTCTTTCCTAACAGAAAAGGGAAACCTAGAAAGCTTTCAGGAGGTATATACTCATAAAGACAATGACAGATGGTTTCAGACTATGAAGGAAGAGATGAAGTCTCTTGAGAAGAACGATACTTATGAGTTAGGGGATTTGCCGAAGGAGAGAAAAGCTTTGAAGAACAAGTGGGTGTTTAATTTAAAGAATGATAGCTACAAAGAGATTCAGAAATACAAAGCCAGATTAATGGTGAAAGGCTTTGGTCAAGAAAAAGGTAATAATTTTGATGAGATTTTTTCATCGGTTGTGAAGATGACATCCATTAGAGTTATCTTGGGGTTAGCAGTTAGTTTAGGCCTCGAGATTGAGCAACTTAATGTGAAGACTGCATTCCTTCATGGTGATTTGGAGGAGGAGATTTGCATGGAGCAGCTGGAGGGTTTTGAAGTGAAGTGAAAAGAACACATGGTTTGTAGGTTGAAGAAGAGCCTCTATGGTTTGACACGGGCACCTAGGCAGTGGTACAAGAAATTTAATTCTTTCATGTTGAGTCATGGCTACCAGAGGAGAGTTGCAGACTCATGTGTACATTTCAGGAGAATTTTAAATTCTAGTTTCATTATCCTTTTGCTTTATATGGATGATATGTTGATTGTTGGTCAGGATAGTCAGATAATTGGTGGGCTGAAGAATGAGTTATTTAAATCTTTTGATATGAAGTATTTGAGCTCGGCACAGCAGATTCTTGGTATGGATATTACTCATGATAAGAAATCCAGGAAGTTGTGGTTATCACAGGAGAAATATATTGAACGGCTACTTGATAGATTCAACATAAAAGATGTTAAGTCAGTCAATACTCCTCTTGTAGGTCATTTGAAGCTTAGCAAAAAGTTTTGCCCGACTACAGATGAGGAAAAGAGTTGATGGAGAATATTCTTTACTCTTTAGCTGTAGGGCGTTTGATGTATGCCATGGTTTGCACTCGGCTATATATAGCTCATGCGGTTGGCGTTATGTGCAAGTTTCTTTCTAATCCAGGAAAAATCACTGGGAAGATGTAAAGTGGATCTTAAAATATTTGAAAGGCAGTTTCAGATTGTGTTTGAGTTTTGGAGGTTCGAATGCAGTATTATATGGTTTTGCAGATGCGGATATGGCAGGTGATCTCGATCACAGGAAATCTACCTCTGGTTGGTTATTCACTTTTGCAGGGGAGCAGTATCTTGGCAGTCCATGTTGTAGAAGTGTGTTGTTTTTTCTACAACAGAGGAAGAATATATTGCAGCTACAAAAGCCGGTAAGGAGATGATTTGGTTGAGAAGATTTCTGCAGTAGTTAGACTTGCAGCAAGACAATTATCATATCTTCATTGATAGTTAAAGTGCTCTTGATTTGAGCAAGAATTTCACATTCCACTCCAGGACGAAACACATTGATGTGAGATATCATTGGCTTAAAGAAGCAGTTGAGAAAGAGGAGCTGAAGCTATAGAAGATTCACACAGATAAAAATTCAGCAGATTTTTTAACGAAAATCGTTTCTAGAAAGAAAACCAAGTTGTGTCAGCAATTGGCTAGCATGAACTCCCGTTGAGGAGTTACAGATTGGCATACCCCCTCGTTGGGCTAGAGGGGGAGATTGTTGTGGGTCCAGCTCAATATAAGGCCCACATGAAGTTCACATGAATTAAAACTCTATCTAGAAGTGGATTTGGATGATCTATTTGAAATAGGAATAGGTTTTGAGAATTCTATATATGAGAAACCTGTATTTTTTTCCCTCGGCTACATTATCGTGAACAGTAATTCAAAAAAGGGGAGAGAGAGAAAAATGAGATTTCGGATAACTCGGTTGTCCGATTGTAGTGATTCAAAAACCGTTGTCTTGAGAACGACGACGCTGTCAAGCGTACGGTGCTGGTTTCTCTGCTGGTATTAAAAAATTTTGGTGAGACTGGTTTTAGGGTTTTGGTGCACTAGAGGTAACACTGTATCTTTTTCTTGTGATTTAGCCCTCAAGTTCAGGTGTAACTTGGAGGGATTGTACACTTGATTCATAATAAAATATTTCTCTCTGGATTGTCTCGTGGACATAGGCATGATTTGCCAAACCATGTTAAATCATGTTGTTTGCTTACTTGTTGTATTTTCATTGGTGTCGTTATTCGTTTAGGCCTCGTTTGGCAAAGGGTTAAAGAAGAGGGGTTAAAGAGAAGGATTAATGTACTTAGCATATTCGATAATCTGAAAGACTAAATTATTAATCCGTTAAATAAGTTTTATTTTAGTCTTTTTATTTAGTTTTAGTGTTTGGGAATAACAATCATTTTGACTATTTTCTTTATAATTAGAAGGGTTAACTCTTAATCCTTCTAAATAGGAGTATTAGTAAACCCCTTATTTTGAGAGGTTAACTCATTTTAATCCTTCTAGAGCGATTAACTTAACCCTTCTATATTTTTTATGTTTGGCAAATTATAGAGGGTTAACTCACTTTAACCCTTGTATATATTTTTTGTGTTTGGCGGGTTAAGAAGGGGTTAAGTCTCCTTAACCCCTCACTAAACCCTTTGCCAAACGATACCTAAAAGATCCCTATAAGATAGGAGTATTAGTGTTTAATTCCGCAGATTAATCTCTATAAAATCTCCAACATGTCTTTTATTAATTTCTTTTCGTTTAAGAAAGACGTTGATAATTAAAATCCAAAAAGATCCCTTCTACGCTAAATTAAAATTGGAAAATAATAATCCAATTTCACAACTACGTCAGCCTATACATAGTCCCATTATACAACGAAATTTTTTAAATAAAATCCCGTGTAAGAGCCAGGGAATGACAACTTAATTTTTCTCCTGACTAAATCATCATGAACATAAGGCTAATTGCTAATCATAAATTTAATCTCCCAAATCAGCAACAACATCTTGATTGCACAGCGAAAGCAAAGTAACTCTCGGGCAGCTCATTTTCTGCTCCCCTTCCCATAAATATCCAGAAGCTCAGGAACCTCGTGCTTTATGTGGGACAACAAATTTGTCCACAAACACATTTTCTGAATAAATCATGATGGTGGCAAGCATAAGTTCCCTAGCAAGCAACCCTCTCGACCTTAAAACCTTTATCGCATTACGTCGTGGAATCAATCTCTTCTCCAAGCTGTGCATCAACAGCGAAGGGTATCGGGCAACGTGACCCGGCTCACAGTCACCTTCCTTCAACAATAACCCCATCTTCTTGGCCAGCATTTTCTTCGATGATGTCAAGATGCATGGGCCCTTGCATGACGCTGAATGAAAGTCAGCCTCTGATCACCCACATTTCTTCATGGTCTCAAGATCGCCCATTTTCATGGGATACCAATCCCCTTCTCAACCCGGTCAGCCGCTGCCATCAAAAGATTGTGGGCTCTGGGTTATGAACCTAGGCCTATGAAGAGCCACCATTCTGATCTTATCATTGGAGATGCCACAACTGCGAAAAAGGGAGATATTGGGCTTGACAGTCTTGTCAACGTTTCTCACAAGAAAGTTGCTCTTTGGGATGACGAGCCTGATGAGGCAATCTCCAGAGCCTAACCCAGAATTGGATTGCTGGGAGGACTTCGCTTTTTCTGAAGAGGCGAAGGTGATGCAGAGCTTGGAGGAGGCGATCATGGCGACAAGATGAGAAGGGAGAAGGGAGCTTGAACATCCAACAGCATTAGCCGTTTCTTTTTGCTAGCTGTCTGTTGTGAATTCAACTGGAAACTCCGAAATTGACGTGTATTGTTTGATAAAGGGTTGAGCGGCAAGGATCCATTCAGAGATCTAATACAAGATCTCCATTCAAACCGTCAATTTCCAGATAATAAACCATGAGCACCTGCATCTTAGGAACGGGAGTAAAGAACCATACAAATATAAGCATATAACTGTTATGAGGCTGCTTACCCAATGACACGGTGCTTGTGAAAGAACGCAAGTACACAGAAAAAGTGCAAACAGGATGGTGTAACGAATTAACAAGCAACAATTCCAAATTCATACAAAAATCAACACATTCCTTCTTTTTTTTATCTGTTATGAACAAGCTTCATTGTCAGATGTCAGAAACATTCATACTACATCAACTCACTAAATCAACGTGCAATTAGAAATGCTCGAGTTAACAAAGGAATGGTTAGGGCAGTAAAGAATTGCAGACCACTTTCAACCCTTCTCACTGAATAATGCAATTTTACATATCCTGCTTAGAGGATACTGACAATGATACAACTTGCTATAAAGTCGAGGGATGAATATCATGGATAAATTTATGTGGATGAAACTGAGACAATATAACGCCAGAGATAGATTCACATGCACAGTAAAAACTTCCACTTCAGCCCTGTTGAATGGACACTGTCACCTTGGACCAGATAATTCAACAGCGTGAAGGTTATCAGTGGAATCAAGAATCCATTCAGAGTTGCAATGAGGAGCCATCTCCACTTCTTGACGAACTACTTCCACTTTCTGCCATTCTTCCCATCTCTCAGCAAGGCCATCTCCTTCGAGCATTCTCACCACCTCCGACATTTTCGGACGCTCCATTGGTGAGCCTTGAGTGCAGAGAAGGGCAATCTGAATGAGAGACTCTACCTCAGCCTCTATATAATTGCTTTGTAGTTCAGGATCAATCAAAGTCTCAAGCTTTTTCTCTTTCAGAAGACCTTTAACCTTATGAGGACAAACATAGGATGGCAGAAGTTAAATTCCAGAACTACTGTAGAGATCCTCAACTTGTAGAAACTAGTACTTTTAATTAATAATAAAAATAAAATTTCCTTTTGATGCCATTAAGGAATCTAAGTCATACCAATACCATTTATCTTTTTTTGCTTATACACCATCGTAAAAGGGATTACATTCTAATTTAGCACGTAGCTAAATCCTCCCTAGCCATTTGAGCTAATGAAGGGGGAGAAGTTCACAGTAAATGCAATGTTCACATGACATCAACTATTTGCCCATCATTGGCAACAAACTCAGCACAATCATTGACTCTAAACCATTGCAGAAAGGAAAGCATCTGTTCACATTCTGGGAGCAGTGGTCCATAATCAAGGAGACTGTCTTTCGAAGTTGAAGGATGGTGCAAAAGGAGTATCCTTCCACCCAAAGCTTGTGGGGGTTAAGCTTCTTGATGGTAATATATAGATTATAACTGAACTAAGATGCAATTATTTCTGCGGCCACCACAAAAGACAGGTCCAATAATTAATTTATCATATTGGCTCCTAGTAACAAAAACCTACACCCACTCGCAGAAGTTAGCACGTTTGACCCATCAAAGGTGACCTAGATGGACCTAGACGGTATCAAATTATGGCAACTGCCAGCTTACATACCAAAGTTTATTGCTCCCATATTTCCCCATTCCCCTTGCTGCCCCTTGCTTTCAGTTTATAGTTCCAGTTTATAGCTCCATGAATCTTTTTCATATGTAGGTCAATGAACCATGATACTTGCATTTCAATAGAAATCTTCAATACAACAAAAAAACTTTGCATGTATTTTCGAAGTATGTGAACTTCCCAAAAGGAGGAACACGCTCAAGTGTACGCACAATAACCCACTGGTAGTTATCATATCAAGTGCTTATCACAGAAGTTTCAACACAGGTTATGAAACGTGCCCGATATGCCTTTTATAGAAGCATAAAGTAGCACAATAAGGAAAATCTTAAAAGAAACATAATTCCAAAGTACAAACTTTCAATTTATATGAGCTAGTTCAGATGACGGCATATATGATGGGACCCTAGGGAACCAAAACTCCGTGTTGCATGGTGGCATATCAATTAGCCAGGAAACAACTGACAGTGATTAGTTAATTTACAAACCTAACTGGAAGTTAGCTACCAAATCATTGATGCAATTGATGGCCAAACCTTTCCTACTGTTGATGATATATTGTATGTTCCTCTACCAAAGTAATTAATCCAATCTGTCAAAAATCTCCATCCAGAAATAGAAAAATATAATGGAAAAAGACAGCCCACTACATTTATGATTCAAAAATGCAAATATCTATCTA
>BQKN01000063.1:75891-108086 GCA_022839385.1 Asparagus kiusianus
CCCCCCCACCCCCTTCCGAACACCCCCCTCTCGGCCAACAAACACCCCCCCTCAGACCCTCCCCCCTCTTTTTTGCTACACCGTGCCGAACCTCGAGTTTGACATGGATTCCCTCGACTCAGTCCTCGAACTGATGACAAGAAGAGTATATATCTCACGGCGATGAGATATATCACTGTTTTTTATTCTCGTTTCCTCTGAGAAACGAGAGTTTGTCTGAGATCTTACTCTTGTTGTGTAGCAGAGGTGCTGCCGAAATTTTCACTGCACACAACAAGGGTTAGAAGAGACGGTGACCAGGTGTTGGGTCTGAAGCTTGATCAATGGAGGAGATTATCAAGAAGTTGAACCCCGCGGAGGTGTCAACTTTGATGAAGCTGATGAAGTTGTCGGCTGGTGAGAACGCGACAAAACCATCCAAGAAGTTAGAACTTCCTACCATAGATCTGAAGCTTGATTGACCGGGTACTTACCTGAGCTGGTCACGGCGGGTGAGATACACCCTTACAGGGAGGAACCTGGAGGGTTATCTGACAGGAGAGGTGACAGAACCGGATGAGGACTCGGAGGGAAGAAATGAGTGGAAGGCTACTCATATGTTGGTATACATATGGCTCCTCAACTCGTTGGTCCAGTCGATCGCCGCCACAGTGGATGGCATTAAGAAGGTGAAGGACGTCTGGAAAAAGTTGAGGAGGACCTATGATGGAGTGGGGAATAACCTGAGGGTGTTCCAGATTAAGGGTGAGATCGACGTCACAGTCCAGAGGGATAGGACTGTACAGGAGTATGCTACAGAGCTGGAGCGGTTGTGGCTAGATTATGATCACTTCTCACCTCGGGCGAGCTGCAAAGACCCGGGATGTAAAGAACGAGAGGTCTTTCTACAGGAGAGGACTATGGTGTTTCTCAAAGGATTGACATCAGAGTTCACTCAACGGATCGCATTGCTGCTAGCTCAGCCAAAGATTCCCGTGCTTGAGGAGGCTGTCTCTGCTATGATCCAGGAGGAGATTCGTATTCGGCTGCAGGCGGGGACAGGTGGACTTCCTGTAGTGAAGTCAGCACTGGCAGTCTCTAACAACACTGGATCTAGGGGAGAGACTCGACAGTGCTACAACTACGGTGCGGTGGGTCATCTAAGGCATGCTTGCACCAAGCCACCCAATGAAGGAGATTTGGGTGGACGTGGACAGTTCGGAGGTCATGGTCGTGGCCGTGGGGGTCGACGAGGTGGAAGAGGAGCAGGGAACCGAGCGAATCTGACGGTAGCAGAGGAAGAAGAAGCTGAGGTGGTCTTTACTGAGGAGGATCGTGCTCTCCTGACGATACTCAGGAGGAAGTAGCAAGTAGCAGGGGATGGAACTGAGGAGGTATCCACTTCGTTCTTCGCCAAAGGCAACACTGCTACCTATGCTCATCCGACCAAAGGTACAGATGATATACATGCTCTTGCTTCTATGTCTCCCGACAGATCATCAGAATGGATAGTCGACTTCGGTGTGTCTCGCCATGTGACAGGTAATGCTAGTGAGTTCTCATCATATACTCACTTAGCATCGCCTGATAGTATTCAAACAGCTGATGGTACATTTCTGCCGGTGGTTGGTAAGGGTACAGTCGATTGTACTGGTTCTGTAACCTTGTCCAATATTTTACATGCTTCTTTCTTTCCAGTCAATCTTTTGTCTAGGGGTGGGCAAAAACCGAAAAAAACCGGTTCAACCGAAAAAACCGCCCGAAAAAGCGGGCCGGTTAACCGAACCGGATTAAATGGATTGGAAGAAGACTCTAAATCGTCTGAACGGAATTAAACCGGATTGGATCCGGTTTGAACCCCTGAACCGTCCGAAAAAACCGAACCGAATTTTCTAATATAAATACTGAAAAATCCCTAACCCTAACTATTTTTGGACTATTTGCTTGGTTTGTAACTAAGTAACTATTTAATGAGTTTATTATTGTGGTATGGTATGTACTTGTTGATATGGTTTGCGCTCATTTCACTGATTTTAGTTTTTTTTGTTAGCTGTGACAATGGTGTTACTTCAAACAAGCTCCACATTTCATTGTTTGGGGGAAAAAATTAAGTAGACAAAATGGATAAATAATGATACTTCATTAGAAATTAATAGGCAATGATCTCAGGTGGGCAGATTTTTATGAAATGAAATTAATTCGGCTCAAAACCGAAACCGATCCGAACCGATCCGAATTTCGGTTGGGCCGAATATTCGGATGAAGGGGGAAAAAATCTGGATCCGGATGAGAGTTTTGAGAATTTAAAAAATTCGGATTGGATGCGGATTGGGCTTAAAACCGATCCGAACCGAATATGCCCAGCCCTACTTTTGTCCATTAGTTCTATCATCCTCCAACTAAAATATATTATTTCTTTTGATATTCCCAATGTGATTTTTTAGGAAAAGGGGACAGGACGGAGACTTAGGACTGGCACATGGCATAGTGGACTGTGGTATCTGGATCGTGAAGGGCTGGATTCAGCATTGGTGTCAGTTGTAGAGGAAGCAGGAGTAGGATCTAAAATGTGTGCTGAGAATGAGTTAATGCTTCATCACCAGCGTTTGGGACACTCATCCTTTAGTGTTTTAAGTAGATTGTATCCTTCTTTATTTGAGAAAGCAAATAAACAGAAACTTGTGTGTGATGCATGTGAGTTTGGAAAGCTTACTAGAAGCTCTTATGTTAGTTCTGATCATAGAAGTTCTCATGTATTTGACTTGGTACATTCAGATGTTTGGGGGCCTTATTCCACAAGTTCTATGAATGAATACAAGTATTTTGTTACATTTATTGATTGTTTCTCTCGTGTGACTTGGTTATACTTGATGAAGAATAAGAGTGAAGTGTTTGGGTGCTTCCAAAACTTTCATATGAATGTTCAGACTCAATACGGAGCAGTGATGAAGGTATTGAGGTGGACAATGGGACAGAGTATACCAACAGAGCGTTTGAAGAATATTTGTCAGCTCAGGGAATACATCACCAGACAACATGTCTGTACACACCAGCTTAGAATGGGATAGCGGAAAGGAAGAACAGACATCTTTTAGAGGTTGCTAGAAGCATGATGATCTCTATGAATGTTCCAGAAACATTGTGGGGGCAAACAGTATTGACCGCAGCGGCGCTGATCAACAGAATGCCCTCAAGAGTTCTGGATTGGAAGTCTCCGTGTGAGACGTTAAAGGGAGATAATGGTGGGATTCTTCCACTTAAAGTGTTTGGCTGTGTGTGCTTTGTGAAGGACAACAGGTCATCTGTCGGGAAACTTGCCCTTAGAGCTGTGAAGTGCATCTTTGTGGGATATTCTGCTACTCAGAAGGGATATGTTTGCTGGAGCCCGGTGGAGAAAAGGTTGTTTGTGAGCATGGATGTGCACTTTCGAGAACTCGAGTCATATTACACTCGGAAGGTAAATTCATCCGTTAGTAACTCGCCCAATACTAGAAGTATGAGACGAGAGAAGGAGAATGGTGAGAGACCGGTGAACAATGATGTGGAGAAATCGATTTCTGTACAGATTCCTTGGGAGAGAGAATTGGTTGAGGAGGAGCAGAAGAATGAAGAAGAAAAGGAAAATGAGACAAGAGGTGTTAGGCCCACGGTTCAGAGGGAGCTACTAACCTATAGTAGAAAAGTGAAGCAAATTACAGAAACAGTACCTACAGTACCACTAGTGCTGCCAAGTCTATTACCAACGCCTGCCCCGACTCCTGAAACACCTACACTACCATCTGTTTCATCCCAAGGTGATAACATTCCTGTCCCTACTCCTCCCATACTAATATCAGTACGGAGGACTACTCGTAGTAATGTGGGAAATCCTCCCGATAGATATGATTAGGATCTTACCCAGTTTGTATCATATTCTAACATCCACCCTGCACATAGGGCATTCATTGTATCATTAGACTCTGTTACTGTACCTAACAATTGGCAGGTTGCTAAGGACCCAAAGTGGAAAACGGCTATGCACGAGGAGCTAGGGGCTCTTGAGAAGAACCATACTTGGGAGCTAGTAAAACTATCAGAAGGGAAGAGAGCAGTTGGATGCAAGTGGGTCTTCACTGTGAAACAGAATCCAGATGGACAAGTTGAGCACTACAAGGCTCGTCTGGTGGCAAAAGGATATAGTCAGACATATGACATCGATTATGATGAGACTTTTGCATCGGTGACGAAGATGAGCACTGTTCGGACTTTAATATCTCTGACAGTAAATGGTGAATGGAAGTTACACCAACTAGATGTGAAGAATACATTTCTTCATGGAGATCTAGTAGAGGAGGTATACATGAAGATACCACCAGGATTCGATACAGATCAGACAGTAGGTAAGGTCTGCAGATTGAAAAAATCTCTCTATGGGCTGAAGCAGTCTCCTCGTGCTTGGTTTGACAGATTCAGGAGGACAATGATTGGTATGGGGTACCAGCAGATCAACGCCGACCATACCGTGTTCTTTCGACGAAGTGGAGGCCACATTACCATGCTGACGGTATATGTGGATGATATGATTATTACAGGAGATGATGAGAAGGAGATTGCCCAATTCAAAGTGAGACTGGGTAAGGAATTCGAGGTGAAAGATCTTGGTTTGCTTCGATATTTTCTTGAGATAGAGATAGCTCGAGGAGCTGAGGGGATTGTTCTCTCTCAAAGAAAGTATACACTGGATCTTCTCAAAGAAACAGGGATGTTAGGGTGTAAACCTGCAACTACACCAATCGATCAGAAGTTCAAATTGGGTGCAGAGGCTAGAGAGCCAATTGATCGTGACAGATACCAGAAACTGGTTGGCAGGTTGATCTATTTGAGTCACACACGTCCCGATATCTCTTTTGCAGTGAGCGTGGTAAGTCGCTGCATGCATGATCCGAGGAAGGATCATATGGACGCAGTGTACCAGATTCTTAGGTATTTGAAAAGTGCTCCCGAAAAAAGACTGATATTCAGAAAGAATGAGCATATGAGTATTGAGGGTTATTATGACTCAGATTGGGATAGGTGTGCTGATGATAGGAGGTCCACCTCAGGATACTGTATCTTCATAGGAGATAACTTGGTCTTGTGGAAGAGCAAGAAGCAGTCAGTGGTGGCAATGTCAACAGCTGAAGCAGAGTATAGAGCTATGGCCTTGGGAGTCGCGGAATTGTTGTGGTTGAAGAGTATGTTGGTGAAGCTAAAACTGGATCAATGTGTAAAGATGAAGCTGTGGTGTGATAATAAGTCAGCCATCAGTATCGCTAATAACCCAGTACAGCATGATAGAACCAAACACATCGAGATCTATAGGTTCTTCATCAAAGAGAAGTTGGACAGTGGATTACTGGAGTTAAGTCATGTTTCAACTAAAGACCAGGCAGCAGATTGTCTGACTAAGGGACTTAGCTCAGTAGATATGGTTAGAAGATGTGACAAGATGGGCTTAGTGGATATCTTTCGCCCATCTTAAGGAGTGTTGACATATTAGAATAGTTAAGGGGTTATTTGTAAGATGTATTTGTAGGGGGCCTATATAAGCCCATGTTATTTCATTAATAAGATTAGGATTTCTATTTCAATTGAATCACATTTTTATGAGGGTATACTAACAAATTCAATTTTGAATTTGCTTCTGATGATGGTGCTCACATTCTCCCTACCTTTAATAAAGTTGTCTTCGAAACTATACGTACCTTGGTTTCGAAAAAGTTGTGGATATCTCTCTCGCATGTCATCCTCAAGCTCCCAAGTTGCTTCTCTTTCAGTGTGATTCTTCCATTAAATTTTGCCAAATTTGATAGTGTGTCGCATGAGTACCTGTTTCTTCTGATCAACAATGCATCATGGTTGCACCTTATAAGTCAAATCTTCATTTAGCTTAATTGGTGTCAGTTCAATAATCCGATCCGGATCTCGAATAAATTTCCTCAATATAGATATATAAAACACATTGTGAACTCTAGCTAAAGAAGGCAGCAAGGCAAGCCTATAGGCGACTTTACTTATACGCTGAAGAATTTCGAAAATCTTGGACTCAGCTTTCATCGAATTCAAAATCGCTTCACACCTCTTTTAGGAGATACTTTAATGATCATCTTCTTAAAATTCTAGGTATATCCTCTGATCAACATAGCTCTTCTATCTACATTGTGCATTTCGAATATGCACTCTTATCAAGTACATATTGTCTATAGTTTGTTGTACTAACTCAGGTCCAAGAAGTTTTCTTTCTTCAACATCGTCCCAGTGTATAGGCGAACGACACTTCCTTCCATATAGAGCTTCATACAGTGTCATCTTAATGTTTGAATGGTAACTATTATTATATGCACTCTGCCTGCTCCACCCATGATCCATTTAAATCAAGGATACATCTTAACATATCCTCGAGAGTTTGAATTGTTCTCTCTGATTGATCATATGTTTATGGATGTTATAATGAGCTAAATCAGAGTTTACTCCAAAGAACTTTGTGCACACATTTCCAATACTCTAATACGAATTTAGGATCTCCATCATATACTATTTCCATTAGAGCACCATGAATCCCGACTATTTCAGCAATATACAACTTCGCAAGCTTCTCCAATGAAAACTTCATATTGATCGGCAAGAAGTGAGCCGACTTAGTCAGACGGTCCACTACAATGTTCCAAAAGGCAGATAACTTGTCTGCATATATGAGCGAGTATGTGGAATCGACCCATTTCCACTTGAAAATGGGCTGACTCGCTCAATTAAGCGGACAATCACGTAATTGAACGAAAAACAATTAATCGCCCGCTTAAAATGTTTATGCGCGTTTTTTTTCTTTCAGGTTATAACAGGTTTCGGATACAAAAAATGAACCCAAATATATTGTCAACCCAAAGCCTACCCATTTCTTATCTAAAAACCTCAATACCTTCCCCTCTGTTTTTGTCCACGTAAAAATAAAAAGAAAACGAAACCCTAAATCATCTTCCTTCTCCACTAGACGCCAGATCTCCTCTACACCATCTTCCATCGACTTGGCATGTTCTCCTCTTCAACCAGTCTTCACCATCTTCTGCCAGCAAGATCTCCTCTTCTAGTACTCTCCATCAGTCTTTATCGGCTTTTTCCGATCCTAAAACCCTAGTGTTCACCATCTTCATTGAAGCTTCTAGTCTTCACCATCTCCCATCGAAGCTTCTAGTCTTCGCCATCTTCCATGGACTTCTTCTCCTCGATATATGTCGAAGGTTAGAAATCTGACTTTAGATTTTCTAGTATTCACTTGGATAACTCCTTCAATTCTAATTTTAGGATAATTATTTTAGGACATTGTTCTGATTTTGAATTGAGATCAAAATCAGAACTGGTAATTATTTGGGGTGCTAAAAGTGATATTTACTGAAAAATCTCATTTTTATGAACTTGAAGTGCATATTGGAAGAGTATTTATATTAGTAGTTGTGAACTTTTTTGTTTTAGTTTAAGTGTTTAATTAGTAACTTTTATCTGAGTAGCTAGTTAATTATTATGTACGCATGGATAATGGATACATTGGATTGAGTGTTTATTTGGCTACTTAGTTATGGACTATTAGTCACATGTTTATTAGCATTTTTCTTAGAACATGTTCTATCTTTTATGAATTATATACAGTTTTATGTATGAGAAACAATAAATACATCTTAAAAATTCAAAAACGCATAATTTCACATAATCCGATTAATCGGCGAGTAATCTGATTAATCATGATTCGCTCTCGGACCGCACAGATAATAAAACTGTGTTTTTGAACATTGGTCCACTATAACCCATATGTCATTGTTACCTCTTGTTGATCTTGGTAAGCCCGTGACAAAGTCCAGAGTAATTTTCTCCCACTTCCACATTGGTATATCGAGGTTAATCCCGCTGCTCTTTGATCTTCTACATTTACTTGCTGACATATCCAACACTCTGAGACATATTTGCTAATAACCCTCTTCATATTATTCCATCAGTATATCTCCTTCAGATCTTTGTACATTTTGATTCCACCAGGATGCATTGTATATCCAAAACGACGAGCCTCCTTCAAAATCTTCTTTTTCAATTCTAAATTTTAGGAACACAAAGTTGATTTCCAAACAAAGGGATCTGTCACCATGTATTGCAAAACCTAGTCGTTTACCATCCTCGACTTCTTTTCCAATGACTTTCAATTCAGAGTCATCTTTTTGGGTGATCTTAATCTCATCAATCAGAGCAAGTTGTACCTGGACATTGTTCAGTTTGGGCGATGGTTAATGACACCAGATCTCAATTCTCAATCGATCTAAATCTTCTAAGATATGCCTTTTGTCAAGTAATGAGACAAACTATATTACTCTTCTGACTAAGGGCGTCAACAACTACATTTACTTTCCCTGTGTGATAGTTAATATTAACATCATAATCTTTAAGTAACTCCAACAATCTCTTTTGTCTTATGTTCAACTCAATGTGAGTACCATCATCAGAAACAATTTCAAAATTCAATCTGCTAATACACCCTCATAGAAAATGTGATTCTTATTTATAATAGTGTGTGAAAATATGTTATAAAAGTCAAAAATGAACACTCTTAAATATCTATAAATTCAACTCATTCTTGAGTTTCTCCTCACGTAAGAAGAGGGATTCTGAGAATAGAGAGGAATGAGAAAAGCATAACTTTTTAGGTAAGTGCTTATTTTAGTTTTTAAAATTAAAAAAAAATCTTTCCGACCACCAGTGTCAACTCCAACAATGTCCGGTGACCTCCGACCATCCTTTGATCGAGGGTTTCGCCGGCGAGAGCGACTGCAGTCACCAAACTAATTGAATCTCTTTTTGGTTCTATTACAAAAAAAGAAACAGATAAGAGGAAGAAGAAAAGGAAAATTATTATTAGACCCCTAAAATATGCAAATTATTTTTGGGTCCAAAAATCTATGAAGAGATGTTTCTACATGAAACCTATTTAATGAAAATTTTTTTCTTTGAGCCCTTAGTTAAATAAAGTTTACCCTAGAAATCCAAAACCTTAGTATTATACTCAGAATAGTTTATACTTAGAATCTTTAGTACTTATGCATATTATCTGTTAATAGGTTCAAGTGAGTAAGATAAATCAAATACTGCTCTCCAAGGATTGTCAAATCTCTTGAAGTGAGTAGATTTCTTCTCATTAGTTATTCCCATCGATTATATATTATTTAAATGGTACTTTATTTTTTATAAAAATTATGGATCAAACATGTTACCCTGTTCATTTATAGTAATTGTTAACAAAATTGAATCGTTATAACTATTTATCTTTTACAAGATTAATATAATTTAGTATATTAGATTATTGAAAATATGTCATTTCAAATTTACTGTACAAAAGATAAATCGAATACTGCTCTCCAAGGATTGTCAAATCTCTTGAAGTTAGTAGATTTCTCATAATTAGCTATTCTCATCTATTATATATTATTTAAATGGTACTTTATTTTTGTAGAGAAATTATGGATCATACATGTTACCCTGTTCATTTATAGTAATTATTAACAAACTTGAATCGTTATAACTATTTATCTTTTACAATATAAATATTGTTTAGTATATGAGATTATTGAAAATATGTCATTTCAAATTTACTGTACAAATGCATTTATTGAAGAGTTCTTTTACAAGATAAATATTGTTTAGTATATGAGATTATTGAAAATATGTCATTTCAAATTTACTGTTCAAATGCATTTTTTGAAGAGTTCTATTTGATAAAAAAATTTATTTGCTTAGAAAAAAATTATTTATTTGTTTAGATTCATGAATATTCTATTTTCATGAAATTGACATGAGAAAAGTTTAGAAATTAACATGAGAAAATTTTACGATAAATGTTTAAGCATTTATATTGCTTTTCGTATAAGTGAAAGTGGCAAGTGATACTTTGAACGAAAAGAAAAGTGTTTTAAATGTTTAACATCCTCAGAAGTCTACTATGAAGTGAAGTGATTTGTTTAAGCCTACCAAATGGTATTGAATGTACTGATCAGTGTTAAAGTGGTCTTTGTGGCAAAAATGAAGTGGACTTCTGGTAACTTATGGTAGTGCTAGGTACATTCTGTCCCCGAGTTGACCTATAGTGATTCAATGCGCATTCTCATGCTACTAATAATTTTCATAGCCTTAGTGTGATAACAGAGGAAGTTTTGCAAGTGTTAATTTTGATCGATAATTACACTCTTAAAAGTATTTATTGTTCATTCGTATTGTTTCTTAAATTTGTAAATATTCTTTTATGATAATGTCACATGCTATTCTTGGAAATTCCTCTTATTCGAAATATTATGTGTTTCTCAGTCATTCTTTTTCAAAATAGCTTATCTAAAGTTAGTATTGATATTTTTTTAAACTTGTCTGATCCGCTAATGAGAAGTTATCTATTCATTGAGTTGTGAACTCACCCTCTACTTTTCTATTCTTTTCAAGTAAAAATTAGATTGTTCTACCTTTAGCTTGGAGGATTAACAGCTACTAGAGAACTTATTAGCAATATTATGCTTATCTGAGATAGATCAACATGATTATGTAATAAGAGTCTAATGACTCACTAATTGTAATATTTATATTGTGCTTGTTATAGTGTGGCTTCTCTGAGGCTTCTAAACTTCAAGAACGTTTTCCTTTATGAAGTATTTGACAAAAAATATATATAAAAGCGTACAGTAGGCTTGACATGTGTTCACACACGTGTCACCGTTGCCGCGACACCCGGATTATGTTGTGCGGTTTGGGGGCATGACAGAAATGTCATGGCTTGACAGATGATTATATGAATTCATTCAATCTTTTCAATTCAGAAATATTCTCCTTGAAGAGAATGAAATCAGGTGGAGATGTCAAAGATGCACTCAGGTTCTTGTATATGATGATTTAGAGTTTCAACTTGAGAATAGATCAAAATGAGCCCAACAACATGCAAACCCAAAGTTAAATAAAGCGGGATTTGATCGTACTTGAACTAAACAATAACCTGATTTGATCACACGAACCAAACAAAAAGGCACCTAAAGTTTATGTGCAACTAAATAAAGGATTCAACATAAACCAACTAATTTCAAGCATTTGATAGATCAGGTGGTCAATCCTAAAAAAAAGGTTGGCCAGCTGGGCAAACAACTGGGACACAGAAGGCCAGACTGTGCGTTGGAAATACGCTTCTAACCATATTTGATTCACCTGGTATGCTGCTCTATAACTATACGATACTATATTGATATGTAGTACCTCTTAAGCATGACGCCACACTCCCGTTTGCCATGTAAGGATAGACTAACAACCGTTCAGTGGGTGTCATACAAAATCCACGAAGACGTAACAGGTTCCGATGCACAGCCATGCTAATCATTTCAACTTCTGTCTGAAATTGGAGTTCTCCACCTGCCGTGCGCTCTTCTTTTAGCCTCTTTACTGCTACCAAGGAACCATCCGCTAGTCGCCCTTTGTAAACCTTTCCAAATCCACCCTTGCCCAAAATGTTCTTATTGCTAAAGCCATCAGTTGCAACTTGAAGCTCTCGCAAAGAAAACCTTTTGAGCTGACCTAAATGAACTTCTGGGTCTTCCTCAGCTGCACAAGGAAAAAGAAGTTACTACATCAAATCTTTATGATTTTGAACATACTTACTCTAAACACTAACCAGGTACATCAAAGAAGTATTCTTGGGGTTTACGGCGTCGCCACCAAGCAAACCCAATTGCCGGTACAGCAAACAGCAAAGCAGCACCTGCAGCAACTCCCCCAGCAATTGTCCCGGTGCTAGGAGCACTACTTCCTGTGGAGATTAAAGTTACAGAGATAAATTGACTTGCTTACAAGATTTTCTTCTGAACTCTGTAGTCTGCTCATGTTTTAGAATGAGTAGAGTACTAAAATGCATGAAACATAGTATTGCTTATATATTCATTCATATAGTTTGAGAATTATCAGAAAAGAACTGGCTCAACTAGTAGCCAATTTATATCCTAGGAGCCTTCAGTACAAGTAACCTGAAGAATTTAACTAAGCTAAATAATAGCCCAAAATCTCCTAAAACTTGACAAAGGTACGTACTGGGACAAAAATTGGAACACTTGTTATCAAAACTATAGTAGAATTCCCTTAATAGGAAACCACACAGTTCTGACAGCATATAGTTCTTAATTAAAACCTTTCTCTGCAAAAGAAGACACTTCCAAAATTTGTCAGTAAGAAGTTTGATATGTACGCATAAAAAATACGCGTGAACTGTGATCTGAATGTAAACTATCACCTTGAGGTGACTGAGGTATTGGCGGTTTAAAAGGAGGTGGTGGAGAAAATGGAGGAGCACCCGGACATGGCTTTGCTGTACCCGGACCACATAGGAGAGGATTATTTGCAAAACTGAAAAGTTGCATTTATATGGTAAATGATTAATAAAAAAACTAAAAATATTAATAAAAATTTTTGGTGGCGCACCTTATAGGAGTAAATAATGAAAAAGAGCCAGTAGAAGGAACTTCTCCTGACAGATTGTTGTTTGATAGATCTCTGCACATATATCACTTCTTGATAAAATGTTTGCATCACGATAAATAAACTACAACAAAAGTTTATAAAAAAAACATTGCATTATGTAAATTAGAAAGCAACTTACAGAACTTGGAGAGTGTTGATACTGGTTAAAGATTTCGGAATCGAGCCTGCCAAGCTGTTGTTGTTAAGCCGTCTATCCTTCCACATTTTTGTTAAAAGAAATATTATGTTACGGACTGTAACTTGAACAAGGATGTAAGTGAAATACAAAAAATTAAAATGACTGCCCATCGATGACATCTTAGTGATATTTTTTCCCCCAGAGAGAAGAAAATGAGAAAGTATTAGCTTCATTTCAGTGGAAGGCAATGTGATACCATTGACCTTCCAAGACTGAATTGCAAAGACTCAACCATCTGGATTCGCCTAATGATTTACTTCCTGAACATTCTGAAACCTCATCACCATATGGAAGCTTATAAGGTTCTTTGCATGCAAATATAACCCAAATTAGATTATTTTTATCTCTTCCCTTGTACTGTATGACCATGAGACAACTATCTGTTATCTGGGATTATAGAATTTTAGAACATATGTAAGTGTCACAGAGGATGAAGTTCTTACAGAAATCGTAGTTTCGATAGATTCCCCAACGAGTCAGGTATTCCTCCAGTAAAATTATTTAAGTAAAGATCCAAGCTCACAAGATTTTTCAGATTCCCCAGGTCAGTTGGAATCGACCCGCCAATGTTGTTGCTATAAAGCTCCCTGTTATTATATATGATAGTAAAATAATCTGCATAAGAAATACTGGCAGAATATAATTTCGACTGAGGCTGGAGACTAGGGATTAAATTTTCTAATCTTAAGAAAAATATAGATTAAATTTCAACTAAATTTATGAACAGAATATGCGAGGCTCACAAATACTATACTGCAAATCAAATTGAGAAGTATACTTTCAGTGTACTCTTCAATAAGTTATCTAAAAAAGAAAAGTAACACAATAAATGGTTAAAGTAAAAGTATGTCAACAGTGTATATGAGGAATAAAAAAAACCATACAGCAACTCAGAGGTATCCTGAGCTTACGGTATTGTCTAGACTTGTCCACTTCATACTGAAGAGTTAATTGTACACAGAAGCAAATGTAGGAAGAGAAGGAAGGTGTCAGAGGTCATCCATAACTTCTTAAATCTGGAAATGTATAGTCATGGATTAAGCAAAAAAATTAGGTCCAATACCAGAAAAATGATAATGGACCTTCTAAAATGGCCATGAGAAAAAGTTAAGTCATGGAAGTCTCCAAGAAGAGTTGATAATTAATTTCAGGTCCCTGTGAAATTACCTTATATTTGAGAACTAAAATACATGATAACATGTCATAAATAGATTGATTCTAACATGAATTTCTGGATGCAAAGATGGCATTCCACTATACCTATTCTCTGTAAGTTAATTCAAAGACAACATAACACAACTAGCACAAGAATCTCAATGCATAAAAGCCATGTAGTTTAGGCAAATTCCTCAGGTTTATACTCAATTTGCTTGTTTAAAGTTTCTAATGCAGATGTATTTCTGGAATTCCCTCGGGATTGTATGTCAACTTAGCAAATCATTGCCTTAAGATGAACCTTTACTTAAAATATTAGACCTAAGTTCCATTCAAAAAAGGTTGGTTCGAGTTCTGCAAGCATATCTTAATATGTTTCTTTGTTAAAGTTCATACTCTTTTCAAGCTAACAATATCACATTACCACATACTAATTTTAGGTCCCAGAGGCTTCTTACAGTAATTGATGGCATTAGAAAGAATGTTGCGTCATTAATAACACTGGTAGCGGTCACTAGAAGAGCTCCCTAAGCAGTCTTTAACAGGAATAATTAGGACAACTAAGATTCATTTCGAGTATGAAAACATTATATTGCTAAATGAGAAAAATTAAGCATGATTCTCATTTCTTCATGGAGATATCTATGCAATCTTCTTCAAGATAAGAAGAAGAAGAAGAAGACAATGATTGTATTATGATTTATGGAATGCTCATTGGGTGCAAACAAAAATTTAATTTTGGAAGAATTATTAATGATTTTAGTCTGTTATAGAAATCCCCATGAAATCTAACTTCAAAATGTTGGCAAGATAATATACACTAAGAATTAGAGATATCCATGGACTATGTCACTGATTTATGCAACATTTCAAGTCAAAAACAAGACTGCAGAGGTACTCTTAAAACTGAAGAACATTATGCCCAGTCACTGAACATGCAGCTAGAATTGTTTGACTTAGCAAGGATATGAAGGTGAATGTCTATAGTTTGTTTATATTTTCTGAGGTGCTACCAGGGAAATCAATGTTCCTAGAAAAAAGAAATTCCACCTATCTACTAGAGGAAGTGAACTTACAGGTACTGCAGATTTTTCAGTTGACCAAGCTGGGGGACCAGTTGTCCAGATAAGTTTGCATTTCCAAGATCACTGAAAAAAAGTTTTGCATGGTGTCCATCATTGGATTCAACAGGGAAAAAAGAATTTCAATGTACTATTTGCAAGAGCTATCTGCTTACACTCTAACTACACTATTGTCACTGTTGCATGTAACATGGAACCATGTGCATGGGTTGACAAGAGTTGGATCCCAACTTTGTAGAACATTGTTAGGATCTTCTAAGTTCGCTTGCAAACTATGGAGTGCATCACCTATTGACAGAAAGATGCAGAGGCCGAAAGGAAATTAGTTAAGCTCAAAAAATAAATGTGACAACTACAATACATGCAGAAGCTTAATAGTCGTACTACACTTTGCTTCCATGTTTCCAGTTTCTTGCAACAGCCAATGAAGAACAAAAGGAAACTCCCCGCCCCAAAACACACACCAAAGGGGAAAAAGAAATAAAAAAGAAAAACTTTTAGGTAGGCTATTCCGGGTGCATTTCTCCTGTAGTTTCATTTTATACAATCTGGTGCATAGGGGGAAAAAACATATGTATATAAACTTCAGGCACACAACATCTCAGATTCTCAATGCATCATACTTTGCCATATTTAATGATTCAGAAAAATGAGCTAAATGCAATGAATAATAGATATTCTAATCTAAATTATGCCTGAGAATACAACTAAACGAGAAAGAAATATATGACTTGCAAGACATTGTTTAGACGGAGGACAAGAATCATAAAATCTCTAAATCTGTATAACTTTAAGCGTCTAGACTATTTGTATAGTGTGCAGCTTTCCCATTAGGGGCCTCAGTATGCATGAAAAGCCCAACATGCCCTCACAGAGATACACCATGTCAAACCAGAAATTCGATATGTGAGATGAAAAGAAAGGCAAACCACCTACTGAATTATGGAGCTAGATGGAACAGTACTAGTTACTGTTATAGTTGCGAAGATTCCAATGTTAGACTATACTTCGTTATTTTCCCTCAATGTAATCTTCCAAATTAAGTTTAAACTAAATTAGTTGCTCATTTTAAGACTATCTTTGGTTCTTTTAACTCAGTGTCATCCTTGAAATAAGCTAAAACAAATTAGTTACATATTCAAGCCTCATAGTTACAGCTGCCACCGTGGCGATGTTTTAGTTATTTTTACTCAATGTAACCCTTTAAACAAATTAAAACATATATATTTACTCATTCTAAGCTTCAATAAACATTTTTAGCACTCTCATAGCTCATAAGACGCCAAACAGATAAAATGGAAACAAATTTAAAGCTTAAAATCCATCTCAAAACTCTGAGAAAAGTTCAAACTTTGTTCCTCAGTTCCTGAAACAAATAAAATCATCATAACCCCCATTTCACACAAAAAAGTGAAAAAAAAAATCAGCGAATATACTGATACTCAAGTTCCCATGAACTTTTGAAGCTAAAAATCAAGATTAAACCCTTATATAACCTTCCATGTTGGCCAAAACCCTAGCCAGCGGATGTGCCACCAGAATCAGAAAAAGAAACCACGATGGCGCCAAGTGATCCATTTCCATTACCGCAAGCATCACAACAGCAGAGGAATCTTCGACCAAATCCTAACCCTAAAAGAGCCCCAAAACTCCACCATTTCGCTCCAAAAGACCACCAACAGGATCAGAATCCAAGACTGAATCAAGAAGTGAGATCAGCTTAAGATTCGAGCAGACTTTCATCTACTTTTTCCCACACCTCCCTCTTCTTTTTGAAGTATGTTAGGGAAAAAAAATTTAGTCACTTTTCCCTCTCTGTACTACTGAGAGAGAGAGAGAGAGAGAGAGAGAGAGAAAGCGCGCTCGCGTTTGTGTGCAGAGGCTGCAGCAGAGCGTCGCAGCTGCCCGTTGCCCAAGATACACTGATACTGTACGGGCGGTGACCACACCCCCACACCCTTTAACGGGTTTCGGATCCAACTGCAGACTATTAAGAGCTGTTTTCATATTAGTCCCCCACCATCTTCAATATTTCATGTTAGGCCCTCAACTATTTAAATTGATCATGAAATTAGGTTGTGTTTGGCAACTCACTAAAATTGGGTCACACTTGTTCCTTAAACTGGCTTTAAAAAGAACTAATTTAGTTGTGGGCCTACTCACCTCTCTGGTCTGCAACTAAACCAGTTTAGAGGCTAAAAATAAACTAAAGTAAATTGGTTCTTTTTGGTACTAAGTTTTACAAATCAACAAAATAGTCTAAAACTGGACCACGGTCAAACATGGCCAGAATTTAGAGAGTTGATAAATAAGCCCTTAGGTTTTTAAAGGGTCTTGCAAATTCACCCGTCCATTAGCTCTTTGATTAGATCTTGAAGCTACCGTGGGGTTAACTTTTAACCCAACACCCTTAATTACCAATATACCTCTCAAAATATGGGAAAAGTCAAAAATGATCGCTGTGAAGGCTGAGAGATGAATAAGGGGGTTTTGATCATTGGAAAATGTAATGTTTGTGGTTTCTGAGTTTTTAGTAAGTTGGTGGGTATGGAGTTGTTAAATTTAATTGAAGGATATAACTGGAAGCTCCCCACAAAACAATATGTAGAGGACATTTGGAGGAGCTTATTTTTTAGAAGTTTATAAACTATGTTATATTTTGATGCTAATTTTATAAATATTGCACGGGTAGAATGGTCATTTTTTGATCAACATTAACTTTTAAATGAGCTTATAAACTAGTTTTTTTAAAAATTAGAGAACCCTCAATGTCTTTTAAGTGAGACCTAAAAACTAGCTTATTTTGGATGCTATCAAATAAATCGATTGGAAAATTTAGCTTAAAAGCCATGACAAATACAATTGAATAAATTTGTATCTTTATTTTTGTCCATTTTTAACATTTTTATAGTTATTAACTTTTGTTGCTCGTTTGCAAAACAGTAATTAACAGAAGTTGGTTCTTTACTACAAAGCTTAGTAGATTTCATATTTGGAAATAATTCTACTCAAAGGGGTTGTGTGGAGCTCCGAAAACCCATTTCCTTCATCTGACAACAGTGTCACCTCGACAAAACTCATTCTAGGTTTTTTTTTCTTCGCTTTGGTTCGCTTCTTCTCCTCATCCCTTCAGCCGCGAAAACCTCATCCACCTTAGTTCTTCACCTTTCCCCCATTTCCTTTGAAAACGAGAGGAAATCGGTGTAAAATAGCCCAAAATCTGTACTATTGTCAGATCTGAGGTTTATTTAGGCAAAACTTGTTGATAGCTAGGGTTACCACCACTTTCCCTCGTTTTCCCCTCTTCGCGGCTCGGTTCCTCTCTGATGCCCGCAGGAGTTCTAAAGTGTTGATTTTGTGTTTGATTTTTGACTTATCAAGTCTCGGTTCCTTAAATTCATATTTTTGCTGGATCTTGCTAAAAAGATAACGCCTTGATTGGGAAAATTTTATATTTTTGCTGGATTTTTGCTAAATCTTGCTAAAAAGGCAATCTAAGGCATGATCTCTGCAATTTTTAGAAATATTGTGATGAAATTTGGATGTTACGTTTTTTAGAATTATTCTGAAATTTTCATGTTCTTATGATATTGTGTTTTTAGAGTTGTGCACTTATTTAAGGAATTATTTGAAGTTTAATCATTTTTGGCAAGGATTGATGTGTTGGCTAGTTATAAATATGGGTTTAATCATTTTTAGTGCAACTGAAGCTGGCTCAAAAAATCTTAACGACCTACATATGGCTGCGGTATTTTACCTATCTTGGATTTTAAACCCATTTTACTATGACCAATCGACTCGTGATGGTTTAACTTGCAAATCAACCTTTGGATTATATCTCTCTAAATCTTATTATTTGTGTACATATCATATCTTTAATTTGCCTGCATGGTTCTACTTTGCTACTATTTTAATCTTCTATGGAAAAGATTCTCAACAGTCTTGTTTTCTTGCAATGGTTCTACTTTGCATGTATGGTTCTACAATGCTCGAATAGAATTTTTAACAGAAAATTGCTTTTGAAAGAATCTTCTATGAGAAAAGTATAGCACTCGATTGTGGGGGTACTTACAGTTAATAATAATTGATGATTAGAGTGTGGTAATCACCTTCCTAGATTATTACATGTTTCGTATATTTTTTTTATGTCAATCTGATATTTATGATGAATTCGGTTATTTATTGGTTTTTCATGTTATATTTGTACTTTTATTTTGGTAAGATTACCTCCCATAACGATCACAAATAAAATTATCTTTAGTGAGTGGTAAACTTACCATGGTGACCATATACACTTTTTCCTATACACTTCAATACTAACCAAACACAAAAAAAGTGTGAAATGTCTAATCAACAAAAGTTTTCTCCTTTTTTTATACCAACCAAACACAATAAAAACATATATATTGGTTTCTCATCATGTTTTATGTGTGAACCAAACCCAAACAATCTATTTATTAAAAAAAGTTTGAAAACCCCAAAACTTAGATTTCTTTATAGGGTATGTTTGGTACATTTTCAAAAAAAAACATAAATCTATGATGAAAATCATTTCTTGACATTTCAGAGGGTTTCCCCGATTTGACTTATTTGGTTTGTTTCACATTGAAATCATAGGCTGGAAAATATAGTTTCCTATTTATTGGGTTTGTTTGAACACTATAAAATCAAGAAACCAAATGACGTTTTTTCATTTCTTCAACTTCCAACGTTTGATATGCAATTGAATGAAAATGAAAAATCATGTCTAATATCACCACGGTGACCTTACCGCCCACAAAACCAACAAAAAGTTGGCAACGGTAATATTTGGGCAACGGTCAGAAAAAAAACCCATTTCACAGTAATCATGCCTTCACATATATATTTGTGATATGAGTTAGCATTTGCAACTCAATTCCCACTCAAATTACATTCTCTTCATTTTGCAAAAGTCTGAGCATAACAATAACCAAAGGGGTTTTTTCTCAAGCAGAGCTGAGCTATGAGCATAACACTAACCAAAGGGATTTTTTCTCAAGCAGAGCTGAGCTATGTCTGCATCCCAAGTGTCTCAGAATCAAGCAACCGAGGTAACTTGCTTTTGTAAAATACCGACACCCTTAAAGCTCTGCAGAAATAGATTGAACAAGGGCAAATACTTTTGGGGCTACGCCAAATACCCAAATAGGTAATGCAAATTTTTTGTCTGGGCCAATATGAGCATGATATCAAAAAGGGAAAATCCAAAAAAGATGAAGCTTCTCTTCAAGCAGTTTCAGAATTAAAAGATATGCAAACAAAGCATTTGAGAAGAGAATTGAAGTTCGTAAATCGACAAATCGATTACTTGAAGAAATGTCTTGTCTTAGGGATATTCAGTATTTTCCTTATTGTTGTAAATATTGTATAATGTACTTCGAAAATATAATGCATAAATATCTTCAGTTGCAAATGTGCTCAGGTATAGATGTATTCATACGTACATATATATTTGTATGAATAGATCATAACAAGCTAGGTATTGTGGAAAATCCCAACTGCAAATTAACAAAAAAAATCATATATGCATCAGAAATTTTACAAATCTATGGAAGTAAGGAGCAATATGTGGAAATAAGTAGCATTATGTCAGAAAACAAAATTTGCATACATATGTGAAAATTGTAATAAAAGAAGCCCTCTTCATATGAATTCAGACATGGAAGCAAACCCATAAATACCCAGTTCTTCAGCATCATATCAGGAAAACAGAATATCAAAACATTTGTGAGAATGATTCTCGAACAATGAAACAAATGTGCTCAGATATTTGTCAACAACATCATACATTCTACGCCAGTCAGTTAATCTACACAGTGCTGGCTGCAGATCAATAATAAATAGTGAGCCTGCCTCGTCATGTCAATTGGTAGGATACTTACCATTTAGATATATTATGAAGCTGATAGTCATCATTGCACGGAACAAATATAGATATATTCATATGAATATATGTATATATATTTGTTTGAAAATCATAACAACCTGGGCATTGCTTTAAAATGCATCAGAAAATGTACAGATCTATGTAAATCAGGAGCAATAATGACTAGTAGTGAAATAGGATGCTAAGAGGCATTAACAAAATTCTCATTCTTTAAAATGTTGAGGAAAAAAACAATTACCACTCACATGTGACAACAGAACTATGAAGCTCAAAGTTATGCAATCTGGGGTTAAGATGCAAGGGAAAACCCCAGTGTTTGAACATCATGTCAGAAAACAAACTTTGCTAACATACATGAAAAGTGTAAAATTTAAAACGAAAAACAGAATATGAATTCAGACATGAAAGCAAACCTCAAAGATAACCTAGTTCTTCATCATCATATCAGAAAAACAGAATCTAAAAACCATCTGTGAGAATGATAATCAAAGTACGACAAAATGTGCTCAGATATTTGTCTACATCATCATATATCCAACACCAGTAAATGATTGATTCACAATGTTGGCTGCATACCCGAAAGATTACTTACCTCAATAAGTAAATGGTGGGACTGCCTCGCCAAAACATTACATGTAAAATTACTGGTTGAGAATATTAGAAGAAGACAATCATCACTGCACGAAGTATATGTAGACATTCTTAAATAACAAAAGCTGCAGGTTGTGCATATGTATACAAAGTGTCAATAAACAGTGTTCAGGTTGGTCATCAACAATCAGTAATGCAAGAACAATGTGCTTTTAACAATTGTAGGCTGCAATATAATACATTGGCCATGCCAATATGCAATTGCCTCGCCTTGACAGCGTTAAGTTACATGTGATTGAATATATCATTTGCATGCACTCATCATAGCATCGTTCTAGGAATACAAAAAAGTGACAACTTGTCATACCAATGAGTATTCTCGATGAATGTGACACTTAAATCATGTCATGGCATCTAATGTGCACCTTCAATTAACCAAAAAACTAGTATGACATAAATTAAGCTGCTTCCCTCCAGCAAAAGCATCACATTATAAATACATACGGAAACATCATGTACCCAGAATGTAGCAATGGAGCCTCGTATCCAAAAATATACAGTCATACCCACCAACTAAAAGTTTACACGACATAATAACATCATGTACCCACCAACAATCATACCCACCAACGTAGCAATGAAACATTACGAACCCACTACACTATGACATTGTTTGGGTCAGTGTGCAAAATAAAAATAACCCAACCACCTCCAAAAATGTTCCTGTAAATAACAAGATAATGTTTCAGATTGACTTAAATTAGTTGAGATAATGCAACCATAAAAGCACTTATTGAAATAATGTCTACCTTTATCCCCAATCTAGTTACCTCCATCTTGCAATTTCATGAAATTTTCCAACAAAACTCTTTGGCCAAAGTCACTATTACCTATAAAATGTCTGGCTTTGATTTCATTCTCAAATATGCTATCATAAAAAAGCTCAAGGACTTCTATTGGGTAAGTATCTTTGTGCCTGAAGATAACTTTGGATAATTTCTCTATCCAGTGCAGATTAACATATTTGATAGATGAAGAAAAGTGTTTTACTTCATCTACCATCTGTTGCATGATCTCATGCTCAAAGTGTGCCTTCCTCATCCTCCCTTTTTAAGAAGCTATTTTTCTAGCCTTGTCCTGGAATGTTGCCTTGCCGTTGTTGTTTTGGGATTAATTATCTTCATCTAAGTTGACTGTGTGAGGGGACTTTTGAGTCATAGGAATGCTGACATCATTATTGTCATCATCCGCAAGGTTAATAGGCTCATGACCACCAAATTTCTCAATGGAAGCCTTTGCAAAGTTCTCTCTTGCCTGATCATCCCCACAAATGATAGCTAGATTCTCATAATGCTTCAAAGGCTTATTGATGTAATCTTTAAGCCTGCTTTTATTTTTATCCTACATACATAAAGATAGTTACTTGTATAATATATAGGAGAATAATTGTAATCCTACCAAAACAAAAATGAATAGACGAACAATAACCTTTTACCTCATTCCATGTATCAAAACCCTCATGATTCATGATGATAGTTCGTGTTTGTTCATCCCAACCTGCATCACTAATATTACGAGCAGCCTGCATATCTTGAAACCAGGAACAAATAGTTTTTATATGGTTAACAACACTTTTCGTAACAAAGGTAGTTCCAAATTACTTGTTCACTTCAGCGGCTGCCATTGCAAATGCGTGTTGCTTAAAGTTTTTGTATGGTTTAAAACCAGACTTTGTCAAATTTGTAAGAAAGGGTATGAGCACATCATCATGAGCAGAGGTCCACCATCTGGTTGAGGCCACATTTGTAGTGTCAGGCTCAATGGGAATTTTTCTTTTCTTATGGGCAAGAGCTTTATATTTCCTTTGAGGGACTGCTGAAGTTGCTACTACTTCATTGGTCACTCTTTTATTGTTACCTAAATCAGAAGTAGTCCCTATAACACTAGTTGGAGATAAAACTTGTCCGGAGGAATTTAAGCCTTGAAAATGTTGAGGAAAAGATGGTGGACTACTGAGCAAGTGCATGTAAGATGAAATAGGGTGATGTATAGGGAAAAAAATTACCATCATAATGCAGAACATTTGAGAAAACAGATGGTGGTTGCACAAATGGTGAGGATGACTGAAACGACATGAAACTGCGGTTGAACCCATTGAAATTGGGGAATGAGTAGTAGTCCTCCCTTTGTCCAAACCATACCCTTCAGTGGTTGATTATCACCCATTCCTATACTTTCAACAAATGTAAATCTCAAAAAATAAATATGAGTCATAAAAATACGACAAAATGGAAATTGTAAATGATTGCAATAGATGAGATTAAAGCATCAAATAAGAAATCTCACACAAACTAAAAATAAATCAAATGTCATATCATGGCAAGAACTAACTACCACCATAATTAATCAAAGTCACACAACAACATCAAAGTCTTAAGGTACACGAATACAAACATAAAGTACTACTAAATGACCAAATCATACCCTTCGGTGGTCGATTTATTACCCATTAATCCTATACATTCAACAAATGTAATTCCACTCATCCAAACAATGTGAGTCATAAATTTAAGACAAAATGGACATTGTAAATGATTGCAATAAATGAGATTAAAGCATCAAATAAGAAATCGCACTCAAACTAAAATCAAAGCAAATGTGATATCACGACAAGAACTAACTACCACCATAATTAATCAAAGTATAACAACAAAGCCCTAGTCAACAACATCAAAGTATTAAGGTACACAAATACAAAACATAAAGTACTACTAAATGTCAAAAGCCGTAGCAAATCATAAGGCAGACTCAGTGGTGACACCATGCTGGTATTTATTACAATAACCAATCCACATGTCCAAAGCGATTTGATCTTTGCACAACTTCCACTCATCCTTTGAGGCATTTTGTTCTCTTTGTGTTTGGGACTGCGTGAAATCAATAACGTCGTTGTCTTCATCAATTCTCTCTTCAGCACCATCCTCTTTAATGTCGATGGTCTCATTGAGCAAATCATCATTTGGATTGACTGTTGCAATGTAGTTATGGAGAACTGTGCATGCCAAAACGATGTCAACTTGTGCGGGGAAGGGGTAGTGGGGTTTTTCCGTAAGAAACTTGAAATGATTCTTCAAAATACCAAAGGTAGCTTCAATCTTTGACCTCAAAGATGAATGTCTAATATTGAATAACTCCCTCCTATTTTGAGGTGTTCTCCCCGTAAATTTCTTTAGATGGTAACGAACACCACGATACGGGGATATAAAATATAGCATAGTTGTGTACTCACATTACACAAGTCATATTTACCTACATATTACACTCATAGTTTTTATGAGATATGACCATGTAATTATTAGTGAGGAATAATTTGAGGAGTTAACGAGATTGTTACCAGTGTAGACCTGTAAGCCATATGGCTGTGGTCTAGACTGAGCATCTTGAAGGATTCCATAGTCATTAGTCGACCACTCTCACCCAGCTAAAACGTAGGTGAGCAGTTTGTTTGGTGTACAAGCGGCAATAATATTTTGTGCGACATATTTGCGCCCTCTGAAATGTGCAACAAGGCTAGCAGGTAGCATAGCATTCACATGTGTCTCATCTATCATACCTATGCAATCCTATAGAGTACAACAACTTACTATGTTAATGTAAGATATGATTTGATTAGACAATTATTTGCATAATTTTGTAGCGTGGATGATATACCTTGTAAAATGGATAAAATGATGGATTGTTTAGGATCTCTTAGGGCACTTCATTCGGTGCTTGTTTCATATATCGACATTGTATGTAGGAAATAGCTTGTAATACTCTATTGAAGTATCTACTAACTGTCTCCCCTGATCTTATAAATTGTGTTCTCAAAATACAATTTTTGGATTTATGGTCCAATATATTCAATGTAATGCAAGCTGCTCCTCTACTATTATATGCTTGGAGTCCTATAAGAAATTTCCCCCCCTCATAATCTTTGCTAGTTTCATAAAAGCACTTGATCGTATTCTAACAAAGTTTTGACAACTATCACTATAACCGTGATATATACGATTCATCACCTCCGCCCTAGTTTTTTGCTGCCTTAGTCTTTCTTCATTTGGTCCACACCGTATTGATCTACGACGACACTTCATTCTCCTCAAAAATGTCAAAACTATAACCATGACTGAAAATGCAGCCCGACACACATTCTTATAACAACCTCATCATCATCAAAATCATCATCTATCTACAATTTTTACTTATCAGTTAAAAAATAAAATAATATGATGCCTTTATGGCATGCTCAGCCCATTAAAGAATAAAGAGACTGCACTTGCATGAAGTAATACTATCACAATAGATGTACATGACACCAACTCACTATTAAACCCATACATGAAATATGCCGTGTAGGGTTATGGACTTAATACCCGTCAAGCTTACAAAACAAGCATCATAGATTTTAGAAATGTCATCATACCTCTCTACAAAATAAGCATATAATACGACATGCATTTTATTTTTTTAATCATTCAAAAAATCATTAAAAATATACATGCAGTTAATTATTTTTATGGACCACATATTTTTACAGAACTTGGTAAGTTTTTAGAGCATGGTAGGTTTTTATGGACCACAAATTTAATATTTTAGATAATTGTATTATACATCACATTAATTTAAAGCCGTCGGAGTCCACTTTAGATCACTCTAAGATAAAATAATAACAAGAATTTTACTTCTACAAAGTGAGGAGAAAATTTATCTACTAATAAGGAGAAAAAAAAATAAGATCATGGGTATTGTCACACAGTTAAACCTCCTATGTGATGATTAAACTTGGAAATTTACTATAAAACAAACATGATAAATAGCTTTTTATAATCTCAATCTGCCTTAATAAGTTTGCCGATATAGGAAATAGACCCGCACAAGTTGAGTTTAGGAAATAAGAAAGAAAAACTATGATCAATTGTTCGGTAAAAAAAATTAAAAATAAACAAAGGATTTGGAAAGTGCAGAAATTGAAGAAAAAGTTAAAATTAACTAAGAATTTCTTCAACTATAGGCATGCAATAGTAACTATAAACGCATCAACACCCAAATCTCATATAAAATGTTAAGGAAAAATACTAAAAAAATTATTCATGTTGAAAATTTAACACTAAAATGCTCTCAAAACAAGGTATACGTTAAAATAAACAGAGATTGAACATCTTGCGGTTGAAGGTGAGGGAATTCCCGTTAACAGTAGAGAATCGGACTGAGTAGGTGCAGATCTACCGACGCAGCAACAACAAGAAGAAGAAATCACCGTAAAGACCCACCCTTTTTGCAAGATCTGTCTGAGTTCACTAAAAAACTAACTGAATCGTCTTCGCCCATGCCATTCCTTTGATTTTTCATCAGCTGGAAATAAATTGATGAAGAAATAGTGGCGAAAACTATTTTTAATCGCATAGCAATGGAGAGGGCAAGAGGCAGAAGGGCGAAAATGATGAGGAAGGCGGTGAAGAGAACCCTAATCGATTTCCCAGTTTTCCTTCTCGCCGCCTTGAAAAAATGGCTGCACAATTATTATATTCGTCGACTGGACATCTCCATGCGATTTCAGCGCCCAACCATTTGAAATAGCATTTTTTATAAATGTGACGTGGAACCTCATTTCAGCCCCCCCCTCCCCCCCCCCCCCTTCTTTAAATCAATTAGCGAACCAAACATGAGAATTAGAAATGTGTCGAAACCAAAATCCTATGTGGCACTGATGTCAGTTTTCAAATCCATCATTTCCCTCTTTCTTTGAGCAAACAAACAGCCCCATATAGAGTAGTGTTTCACAATACATTGGAAACGAACCAAATAGCCCCAAAATGTAATCGGTATTTTAGCTTATCTAGGGATTTTACCAAAAATATCAAGCAACAGTTTGATGTTATCAACTAAAAGTTGTACAGCCAAGCGATGTGGTCCCCACAGTTGCCAACACTACACTAATCCGGCTTCTGAACAACTGTTTAGGTGCTCCCAGTCCTCGATATGTGGGGCCCATTTAAGCTTATTTATTGTAATTTAATTGCATAGGTGTTATTAGTTTAATCTAATCTTTTTAAATTAATTTGATTAATTACACTGGTGTACACATGGTTGTCCATTCATGTTAGTCAAGGTCTTAAGAATATTAAATAACTAAATAAATATATTCGTAATCTGAAAACTTAAGCCACCTGCTTATGCTCAAACTCTGTACAAGAAATCCACTTGTGTGAAAAGAATTTTAAATTTATAATAAGTCAAGGTCTTCGTCAGAAAAAATAAAGGACATAAATTGTAGCATACAACGTGGTCAATTGACTCTAAGTTGTCTTAATAAAATGGCTATTTTTAACCGAAGGTCTCAAAAGTTGTAACCTATATATATATATATATAGTGCGCATTGTGCGTACGCATCTGAGGTCTGATTGGGTTTTTTTTTGCAAAAAACCAAATAAACAGCGTTGACCCTATCTTTTAAGTCCCGTGACCATTTCTTTCAGCCACTCTCTTTCTCTCTCTCCCCAAAAAGCCCCAACCCCTCCTCCTCCCTCTCTCTCGTCGGACCCCCGAGATCACCAAATCAACAGCGGACCCTGAGATCCCTCCCTCCCATCCTCCTCTGCCAACGTCGTCCCCCCCCCCCCAACTCCGAGCCCCAAAACCCCCAACTCAAATCCTCGACGAAACCCCCAAATCCGAGCCCCAAAATCGGAGCTCCCCCAAAATCGACGCCGACTACGCCAACTCAAATCCTCGACGAAACCCTCAAATCCGAGGAGTACCCTAACTCCGCCGCCTACCCCAACTCAGCCGACTGCTAATCTCCCTCGACTACCCCAACTACGCCGCGGAAACCCTAATTCCTCCTCCCTCTCTCGACCAACTCCGCGACTCACCCCCTCCAGCTCTCGATCTCCATCAGGCCCCAAAAACAATGCGTTCATCAACGAAGGTGCGTTTCAAGCCCCAAATTTTTTTACCTATTCTCTATTATTTTTGTATAGTTTATTTGTTGTCCTTAGGGTTTCAAGCTAGACTAAGTTGCATGAGGTTGAACTGATCTTGTCAAAAAAATCTCCTCTTGGCTGATCAGTTTTAGACTTTGCAATTTCTTTTTCTTTTTCATTTACAACTTGGCTGACCAGTTTTAGGACTTTTCATCTTAACGTGATTCTTCAAAATTCAATTTACAAATTTGAAGCGCACACATTTCTAGTAAATATTTTTAATTTTCAAAATTTTAAAGCTGTAGCACACACATTTCCACTAAATATTTTCAGTTTACAAAATTTTAATGCTTTAAGGCTTTATTATTTCTGGCATACTGGACTTTTTTGGTTCTATAACAATTATCTGAATCATGTTTAACAGTGAATTAGTATTTCATATAATGTGTGATCACAGTGCTTGTGAAATTTTCTGGGTTTGGAATGTTGAAGGCTGACTAGAATTTTTATAGGTCAATTAAATTTTTTTATGAGAAATGGAAAACTTGGACACTGAAGCAAATGAATTAAACTTGACGATAGTTCGATATATACTCCTCAAGTATCAGATGAGTTGAGGCCATAAAAGGGGCAAGAATTTAACATAATAGATGATGTTGTAATATTCTACAATGCTTATGCTAAAGCAGCTGAGTTTAGTGTAAGGGCTTGGACTACTCAGAAAGAGCCGAGAAGTGGTAAAATAAGAAGGAAGGAGTATGTTTGTTTTAAACAAGGAAAATCTCCAAGAATCACGGATGTTGGAAATAAAAGACGTCGAGGAAGCGTAGCTGAAGATTGTCATGCCAAAATTGTAGGTTTAAAATCAACCTCCGGAAAATACATTGTTACTATTTTTAAAGAGGAGCACAGCCATCCGCTATCAACACCATCAAAGGTTCATCTTTTAAGGTCCCACCGTAACGTTTTAGCCGCAACAAAGTCTTTAACTAAACAATTATCAATGGTGAATATACCTCAGTATCAACAATTCAGTTTTCTTAGAGTACAATCTGGAGGTATAGAAAATATTGGGTGCACTCAAAGAGATTTGTATAATCATGAGAGGGATATACGGGCTGTTTTGAAGGGGCACGATGGTCAAATGTTTTATGAGTATTTAAAATTGGAACAAGGAAAGAATCCCGCATTTACTTTTCAAATTGAGGCCGATGAGAAACAAAAGATTACTCGTTATGTTTGGTCCGATGCAAGTTCAAGACGGGCTTACAATTTTTTCGGTGATGTTGTAATCTTTGATACTACTTATAACACTAATCGCTATGGCTTGATATTTGCACCAATAATGGGGGTTAACAATCATGGTCAAACAGTTGTTTTTGCTTGTGGATTTTTGAATCATGAGAGTGTTGATGATTTTGTATGGTTATTTAATAAATTTTTAGAAAGTATGCCTCGTGGTGCCCCGAAGATGATTATTACTGATCAAGATCTAGCTATGACAAAGGCATTCCCTCATGTTCTTCCAAATACTTTTCACAGGTATTATAGTTTGTATAGATTATTAAAAATATTTATATACATAGTCTTTCTTTTTAACACTTTATTTAATTCTTTTGACAGGTATTGTAGTTGGCATATATTAATGAAGTTTTCTGAGAAAATTGATGATGTGAAGTATAGTATTTATAAAAGTGAGTTCTTGGCTTGCATTTGGAAATCAGAAACTCCTGAAGAATTTAATTTACAATGGGAAAGTTTGATTAAAAAAAGTGGGTTAAAAGGAAACAAGTGGTTGCAAGACCAATATGAACTTCGGTCAAGATGGATTCCAGCATATGTTAATCACATTTTCTTAGCAGACATGTCAGTAGCCAACGAGCAGAAAGTGGACATGCATTCTTCAAGAAATTTGTTTCGAAGAATAATTCATTGGTGGATTTTATGATATAGTTTGGCAGGGGACTAGTGCGCCAACGTCACGAGGAGTTGATGGCCGATCACAAAGACGTGATTGAGAAACCTAAACTTAGAATAAATCATGACTTTTTGGAGCAAATGGTTGATATTTACACTAATGAGATGTATTACAAGTTTGAGGCTGAAGTGTGTGACAGCTTTAACTACAAGTTGCAGTTTGTTAGGGAATCTGACAATCGCCGTGTGTATCAAATTCAAAGAAAGAAGCTCGCAACAAGCAAAGTCCGCGAAATCGTTTACGACAAGCAATTGGATTTGGTTTCTTGTAGTTGTAAAAAGTTTGAAAGCGCCAGGAATCGTATGTACTTATATTATCTCATATTTGATGAAATTGGATGCTGAAATATTGCCCGATAAATACATATTATTGAGGTGGACTAAGTCTGCAAAATCGGGGACAGTTCATGATGATAAAGGCATGCAAATAACCACTGATAATTCTTATCTTTTAACGCGGAGTCAATTTATCCAATCATCTTTGGATTTAGTTGACAAGTCCCTCGTATGTGAAGAAATAAGGGAGATGTTTACCGATGGATTGCGTAGCATTAATGATCAAATTGACCAATTCCTTAGTAGCCACATGGCTATAATGAGCTTCACTGAGAAAAGTAATCCAATATGTAGTAAGATAATAGGTGATGGTACTAGTGCACATGGTTCTTGTAGTTATGAAAATAGTTTCAATGAACCCGATCAAGTGCGAGCAAAAGGGTGCGGCAAAAGATTGAAAGGAGGAAAAGAGAAAGCAATGATACGAGCCAAAAATAAAAAAGATAGACGTTGCCACGGGTGTGGTAAAGTAGGCCAATCACATGATAAGCGAAATTGTCCGACACTCACAAATCCGTAAGTAATAATTCTTTTATTATTTACGTTGTCTTATTTTTTACATTCTAGTATCCGTCTTGATGTATATATGTATGGATATTTAATATAATGTAGGCCTTCTATATGCGGTGATACAAATTTGTAAGAGGGTAATGAGTCATCAAGTGAAGATGTGGATCTTTTTGAAGATTAAGAGGGTAATGGTTTTGTCTTATTTTTCACATTATAGTACATATTGAATGCATGAACGCACATGTTGGCACTGGAATTGTATCATTTACTTCAAATTGTACTACATCCATGAATCTTTTTGAAGATTAAGCCTAGACAAGTTGTAGCTCATATTCTGGATTCTATCATTTACTTCAAATGTTAATATTTCCAGACTTGCCAAAAGACTTATTTCACTTTGAATCAGGAGCTTGAATAATTAAAACTCTTCATTTACTTCAAATTAAAACTCTTCATTTACTTTAAATGTTAATATCCCCAGACAAGTTGTAGCTCATGTTCAGGAGCTTGAATATCTCTAGACTTGCCAAAGGACTTATCTCCAGACAAGTGACAGCAATTCATTTACCCCCAATTACTTGCATAGATAGGGAAAAAAGAACAATCTCACTTTGAATAATTTTGGAATATTTCAGATTGGTAACATGCCAAAAATTGAAGGAAACAAGAACTATGTGAATTGCTGTTTGTTTTTCTTCTTAATTGATGTTTGTTTTTCTTCTGAATTGGTGTTTAATGCTCCAAGTAGTCTCAAATTGTAGTACATCCATGAATTGTTTGTTTTTGTATTCATCTACATCTTTGAGCTTTTCTTCTTATGATTCGGAGTGTTTTTCTCAAACTGATATCTGTTGTTTGAATCAGGAGCTTGAATCAGGTTTGTTTATGAAGAACCTGTTGCTTATGGGATGAAAGCAAGTTTGTTTATGAAGAGCCTATTGTGTTTGCTTATGAGGAACCT
>BQKN01000063.1:113086-123197 GCA_022839385.1 Asparagus kiusianus
CGCGATGGGCTCTGTGGTCGACCGTGAGACAGGTTTTGAGCTTTGGCTTGTTTTCCTGCACTGTTTAGGATTTCTATTTGATATAAATAGAAACACGACTTTTCTAGGGTAGATTACTCAGATTGTAATCAGAAAAGAGATCAGGGAGGTTGTTCTTTGATCTAGAGAGATTGTGAGAGAGAGATTTGTAATCCAATTGATTCTCATAATCTAGAAAAGGTATTTTCCTTCGACCAAATTATAATCTGGTGTTCTTCTGTCGTTTTCTTCGTACCCACTCTTGATAATTCCGCGATCAAGGATTCTCGCACAGCGACTCGTACCATGAGATGGGCGACTTCTTCTTGAAGCTTAACCAGCGTTGCATGCTCCTCGTCCAGCCAACGCCTCGCATACACCGCCACCTCTTTCTCCTATTTGGCCAACACCTCAGCACGACCCCTCTCTCGAAGAACCTCTTCTATCTTTTCAGCCCTTTTCTCGCTCTCCTCCAGCTATTGCTTGAGTCTGTCGACCTCAAGAACACTTAGGGCCGGCATCTCCGCAGCCTGCTCCACGCTGGCCTCTTGATCGGCCCTCAGAGAAACAACTTCCCCAAAGAGCTTCTGATATAGGATCCACATCTTCTCCATCCGACCATACAACTCTTGCTCCAATAGAGCCCCTCGAATGAAATAGCTACGAAGGGAATGGTGGAGACCAATATCAGGAACCCCCTGAAGATACTTCTTATCCTGAGGGAGGCTAAATTGGTCGATCGTCCTCGATTGGATCAGCCGAGACCCGAGGACGGTCCCCCAGACATCAAGATGGCGTTCAGCCTCAAAACAACACTATGGTTCCGACTCCTCTCTATGTGGAGCACCGATTGAAGTGAGCCCAATGAGGTACCTCCTCATCTTATCCCACTCTTCCCCTCCGACGTCGGCCACGCGGTGGGGGAAGGGATATTCTAGCCCGGAAGGAGGCACTATTTCCTCCTCAACCAGTTCCTTCCCTGGACGAGTAGACTCGTGGTGGTGACTAGATGACTCTCCCTCTTCAACAGCTCTTTTCTCGGCTCTCTCTTCTTGAGAAGCCTCAGCCCGTTCTCCCGAAGTCGAATTGTCCAAGCGGGCGACGTCTGCCTTAGTCGGCTCATCCGTCACCTGCACCTCCTGTTCCTCATCTTCCCATTGAGGTACCTGTTCCACGTACCTCCTCCACCGTCTTTAGACAATGGTAGGAGCAGCCTCCTCCTCGGCCTCCATTGAAGGGATGTCTTGGTGAAGACGCTTTGTCGACCTAGCATACGACTCCCCCTAAGGATCAGTTATAGGAACAGTAGGTGTCGGCGTCGCCTATGCTCCTCCTATGATGAGAGCTGAGGCTCTATCATAATCTTGGTCGGTGAAAGGCTCATTCGACACCCCGGCGACCCGCAGGACTGATTTGTCGAGTAGATCCTCGAATCAACGAGAGCCAACATATGCCTTGACCATATCAAGCTCGACCATCTCAGTGGTAGATAGCACCCCCCCCCCCCCCCCCCCGAGAGCCTATTCCTCTTTATCTCGGGAAAGTTGGAATAGCCCAACTCTAAGTCATCCCCTACGACCCAGACGAATTTCTCCTTCCAATCCTTATGAGAATTAGAAAGGTTGGCGATGAACTTGAAACTTCCCTGCCATCTGAAAATGGAAATGATGCTCTTTTTGAGCCACCTTCACGGCCGAAGACTTTCAAGGAAGGCTTAATCCCTAACCAGTGGTAGATCACCACAAACCCCACTAAGACCGAAATAGCGCTCGGCTTCATCTGCACCGGCAACACCCCTAGCACCTCAACACTTGCTTGAGAAAAGGGTGCAGAGGCAATCTTAGACCACATTCTAGATGCCTCATATAGAGCGGATTCCGCTCTGGCCCATGGTCAAATATGACCTCCGACCTTATCAGAGCATATAGATCATATGCCTCAGGAATATCAAACTTCTTAGGCATTGTCCTCATATGTGGCAAAGTCACTTTAGAGTGAATCTTCTCTAGAAGAGCTCGACAATTAACTGGTTCAATCAACTTGTAAGATCGAGCATCACTCATTTCAATCAACTTGTTGATCTCCGAAGGAGTTAGCGGTTTTAGTTCACAAACAGCTTTGCCATATTTCTCTAAATTCTTGAATAAGTAACCCGAGAATTGCTTCAAGCTTATTTGAGGAGATTTCTTCCTCGCAATTGGGTTAGTTCCGGCTAAAGCAATCTGATAATGACACGTGAGTTCCCATAACATGTCGTATCGAGGGCTTGTGGATTTTCAATTGATGTAGCTCCCGGTTGGAGGGAAAATATTCCTGATACGGCATATGTCTCATTTGCAGTCTGGAGACTTTGTGCATCTCATGGAAGGGTAGTCCCAATTCTCCGTTCCGGGTAAGAAAAGTGTTGGTATCTGGATTGTACAGCTCTATCAATCCCGTGAAGTGGAGAGCATTCACTGGTAATCCGTATTGGGTGGCACGAATAGCTTTATATAATCTTATCGACTTCAATTCAGCACCCCATTGGTAGAGGACATAACCTATCATCCTGCCCCATCATAATTTGTCTGAAGAGTGAGACCAGCCATGGCACCTATAATTTTTGACAGGTAGCTCTCGCCCTAGCTCAACGAGGCGATTCTTCATTGTACGAGCCACTATAGGTAGTTCCCCTTTAGGCGGATCCTCCAATCCTATCACACCGGGGTGTAACCCTATGATGTGTTTTCTACCACTAGAACCCGGGAGTGAATGGTTGGTGACGTATCCGTAAGGAATGTTGGTGTGCTCTTCTGTCAAAGTCCATGGCATCTGTCACGTCACCGCTTGCCCCTGCAATTCTGTTAGCGAACGATGACGAGGAAATGGAGGAAGGTATAAGCAAGTCGCACCATCACTGTGTAACCATCGTTCATCTCCAAGGGTTATGACGGTTCGATCCGTCATGGAATCGCTGAACATGTAATATGTCTTCCTTAAAGGATGAGCATGATCCGTATCTTCAGCAAACAACGCGTCTGTAATTAACTGATGCGTAATACGGCGACCCCCCTCCCGTACCAATTTAGAGAATTCATCTGGGAGGTCCAAAACAAACTGAGAAGTGGACGGAATTGATGCCGGATTATCAACAGGAGTGTAATATCTACTCCTATGGCCATCTATCTCGAATTGAGAAAACGGCGTTGCAGGGTATTCAACTGAAATGAAGAAGGCGTATTTATTAAATGCCGTTATGAAGAAATATTAAGGCGACGCAGAGCGTTGAGCTCTTTTCACCAATCCGTGAGATAGAGTCACTACCTTGTAATTGACGAGATGATTTTAACTGTATCACTAACACACAAGACAACGTACATCGTCGCGTGAATAGCACGGTGATGTACCCCATCTTACGGAATACGATACGGCAAAGAATCGCCCCATATTGCCTTAAGATGCGTTTTGACCAAGCAAAACATATCTGATAAGTATCAACCCCCACAAAGAAGGATATTAACTATTCCCAACTGCCTCACCAAGGAGAATAGAGCAGAGACGTAATATAGAAGCGTCCACCCTCACAAAAGAGGATATCAGCTCTTCCCAACTGCCTCACCAAGGAGGACAGGGCGGGGATGCAATATGCAATATGATATGATAAATACTGAATTCACAAGTGGAAAATTATATAAGTTTACCAGTGAAAGAGAGAGGCTCTCTCTCAGGAGACTGGGTGGCCAATCGACTCCTCGGTATACGAGATCTCCTGGTCGACATAGCTAATCTGCAATGGGGACCAACAATTCAATTATTCAGAGAATTAAGAAGTATAATATTAAAAAGGGAAATTGCGAATCTTTAACTGAAATTCTATGAAATGGAATTTTCCGGTTAAAAATCCAATTAAACCTATAAAGTATTGTTGGCCTTCTTATTTTGATGATGTTTAACAAACAATTTACTTCTAATGTTGTTTGTCTAGTGTTTGTGTTTTTGTATTTATTCTAGGCAAACAATGAGTTGGAGGATGGATGGAATTGCGCATTCACGATCATATCCAATGAAGGTTGACAGAATTATGGAATGAAGCCATACAATTCAAGTTGAAGATCCAAGTTCAAGCTTCATCCGTAAGATTACCAAGTCAAGCTATTAAAGATCAAGATCATAGCTTGGGTAATTTAGTTTAGGTGTTATATTATGTGTGTTAAGTACTTTAAGCTCAATATCATATACACACACATTTTATTGGTTTCTATGTATATATATGTAGTTATATATATATGTACACATTTTGGATTTTGGTTTATCCACAAATAATGTTTTTACTAGCATATAAATAAATATTTATATTCATACATGTTTGTTTTTACGTGGATAAATTGGTTTGGTTTAATTTCATAGATATGAAACAAATATATATTCATATTCATACTCATATGTTTCATATTCTATTGTATTTGTGAAAATACTATATTCATTGTTTATAGACTTCATAACAATAGTTTACATCTTTCTTCAAGTCTATAAAATTATTTTGTATTGTTTCAAAACATGGTTAAGCTAAAATGTCAAAACTCATATGTTTACATTTTTATGTTTTGGGTTTTTTTACAAAATGATGATATTTTTTATTTGGGAGGTCCTTTTTAAAAACCAGTTTTTGTAGCATGTTTATTATCATGTCTATAATCATTCACCAAAGTTTTATATTTTTTGGAATTTATTTGGTATTTTTAAATAGTATTTTAAAATTAGAAAATCAACTTTCAAACTTGTTTTCTCATATGTCAGTTTACGGTCGACCGCCACGGTTGACCGCGCCTTTGATTTTCCCTACGGAGCCATCAATAACTTTCGCGGTTGACCGTCACGGTCGACCATCAGCTCAAAAATTCTCACGGTCGACCGTCACGGTCGACCGTCAAAGTTTCTGGAATTTTCTGAGCCTCGAAAGTGGCTCGCGGTCAACTGCGAGATTTTCACGGTCGACCGCCGTTCACCCCAACGACTCTTTTTGTACAGAATCAGAAAATCTGATTTCTGGGATTTTGTGAGATTTGGTTGGGGGTTTTTGCTGTTGGTTTCTCTTCCTATATAAACCCCTCAAACCCCTTCTACCAGATATTATCTAAGAAGTTTTTAAACAAAAGTTTAACAAGGATTTAAGTCTGTTTTAGTTTGTTTTAAGTTTGGGGTTTGTTTTTACAAAGAGGAGCTTACATCAATTGTTGAGGAGTTCATCTTTAATATTTCATCATTCTCTCTTTGTGTTTATAGAGAAGTTTTCTAACTCTTTCCTCTAGCAATTTTATTATTGATTTTCATATTCTTATTATTACTAGTTTGCTATTTGAGTTAGATTTTATTTCACTTATTGTTTACACACACCCACATTGAGCTTATTATATATTCATACATAGTATATTTGGGTTGGTGAGTATTGTAACAATTGAGTGTGAGCTTTCATTGTGTTCTCATCCATATTAGAGAACAATCATTTATTGTATTGTGGTTATTGTGAGGTTCACTTTGTAATACACTTATACACCGAGAGGAGTGTGTGGCGAGAGTCGGGGATCGTCCCAAGAGGAGTGGCGTCGGTTGATGAACCTAGGGAGAGGTTATATCCGAGCACTTGAGGGAGACACGTCTAGGTCCAACACTTCAGAGGGTGTAGAGTAGGATTGCAAGAGTGTTGATTGTAGAGTTTTCGATAAACTAGAAAATCAAGTGTGAGGTGTAAACGTTATTTGGGTAAACGTAGAAACCCGATTATGATAATGGAGATCTCCTCCAGGTGAGGAGCGGAGACGTAGGTCAAATGGTTAGACCGAACTCCGTGATCATATCGTTTTGTTTGCGATTGCATTGGCGTTCTTATTCTTGTATTCATATCTTATATCGCCTTTGTATATTGCTCTTCATATTGCTCTATCTCTTTTGTAGATTGTTTATTTTACCCTTGTGTTAGTTTATATATCCTTACTCATATATTTGTAATACCTCATTACTAGGATATATTCATTTGTTCATATTGCTTATCTTAGCTCATATATCTTGTAGTATTTCATACTTGCTAGGATAACTTATTAATTAATTTTAATTGGCATAAAATCGGATTAAATTAGCATAAGACCCTAATCACACCCCTCTAGGGTCTAACAAGTATTTCCAATTCAAATTGGGGCTAGGAGAATAAACATATGAAGCTAAGGCGACAAGCTCATTTCTCGGCCATATCTAATCCAAAAGATTAAGGTCTCAATGTCGCCCTTGAATTGAATTGAGAATTTATGCTTGTTCAAGACCAAGAGTTCAAACCACGAAACATTTTAGAAACTTAGTTCAAGTACTATATGACTGAGCTTCAGTTTATGCACAGAACCAGAGTCAAACAAAAGAACATGGTCCTCATGTGAAATCGATACTCGTGCGCAAATAAAAACTCAAGACCAATATGCCAAGTCTCAACCAAGTCTTAGTTCACGCACATGCATACAAAATCAAGGCAATGAATTCTGTTATCAAGCAAAACCAAGCCTAAGTCATTATTACATACTCAACCGAGGTTGAGCATCCAAAGCAACCAAAAATTCAACAAAGGGCTTCCCCCAAATCCAAGAATAACAACCGAGCGAAGAGAGCATGACATGCACATAAGTTCAAAGTCAAGCAGAGTCTCGGCTACACTCAAATAAAAGTTAAGGGTTCAGTCATATACAAGTTTGATCCTTGATCAACACACAAGTTACAGATTCAAGTCATCAATCTTCGTCCAACAGCCAAAGGCCTTGGCTATGCATAAGTTCGACAACCACGGATTCAACCATCGACATCGACCAAGAGTTAAAAGAAAAAAAATTCGGCTATGATTACGGGTTCAATCATCAATCAACCAAGAGTTAATAGAATTCGGCCATGTACAAATTGTCATTAAACATCAACCATGCAGAAGAATTCGGCCATGAACAAATTCAGATTCAAATCCATAATCATCAACCAAGAGCTAAAATTTCGGCCATCATTCAAAAACCCAAATTTCAAATTTCGGTTTTCCCCAAGATTAAAGAGTTAGGACTGTAGTTATCAAGTCGTGCTCACAATCGAAACCAAGAAAATCGGCCACCAACAAACCCAATGCCAATTTCAGTTTTTCTCCAAAACTCAAGAGCTAGGGTTTCAGCTATCAATTTGAAACTCAAAGAATGCAACTAAAATTGAAAGCTTGAGTCGTGGAGCTTACCTGGAAACCGAGGTAGATGAAGGATGAGCTTGGCCAAAAGAACACCCAAATGCTCGAGCCCAAGATTGGCCGAAACCTCTCCTTTTGTCGAAATTGGAAGAAGGAAGGAAGAAGGAGATGAGGAATTTAAAGGCAGGAGCTTTTGATCTCGTTTGGGATTCTTGGAGTGGAAGAATTCTTGGGGAAGTAGAGTTTGAAGAAGAAGGAAACCGAAAATAGGGGAAGAGATAGAGTCTGGAACCAAAAAAAAAATAGAAGAAGGAATAAGGGAGAAATCGGGGTTTAACTCCCAAACTAAACCCCAACCCGCTCTTATGCGGGTCGGATCGCCGCCCGACCCGCGAGCACGCGGGCCGGATCAAATCTGACCTGCGCACATGGGGGTCAGATAGATCTGACCCGCATTCGCGCGGGTCGGATCGACCCGACCCGCGTTCGCACAGGTCGGGCACGATCCGGCGGTCGTTTCGTGTATTCTCGCCTGCTTTCGCCCACTTTCGGAAAATTCAAGACCCAATTTCATATTTTTGGGTAGCTTTGAGGCATTTTCGTTCACTTTCAGAATATTCAGGATCCAATTTCATATTTTCGGGTGGCTTCGCGACATTTTTGTCTACTTTCGGGATATTCGGGACCCATGTATACTCCAATAGGTATACGAGTCTAAACTGTTTCCCACTCTTGACGGGAAGTTCCTGGAGAATATTACGCATAATATTCTTAAGGATAACCTGGCAACCTCCGACGAGTATACGAGGTTAAACTGATTCCCGAAACTACCAGGAGCATACGAGTATAAACTGGTCCTCCTAAGGTCCCGCGTTACGATGAGAGTCAACGCCGATCGATACAAAACCCTAGGATCAACGCCGGTCAACGCGTTGCGATGAGAGTCAACGCCGATCGATACAAAACCCAAGGGTCAACACCGGTCAACGCGTTGCGATGCAGATAATTAGTTCAGAAGCCAACTCAATGACACGAGCCAAAATCAACTTACCAATTTTGATTCCAGACTTCGACAACGATCAGACGATAAACGCAGCACCAGAAGAATTTCAACTATTCGACAAAGTACTGAATAGGCTGAAATGCGGAGAAGTCACGAACTGAAGCCAATTATAGGTCCTTTAACACCGATTGAGGGTGGGGGTCTATCATATCCAAAGTATTTCAGACTCCTCTATAAAAGAATGAGGCTGAAACACTTTGGAGGGGGGTATCTATAGGCGTCTAAAATTTCCTATGAGAGCCCGCACGAAACTCGAAGCAAAGAGTGGACGAGTCAAGAAGGCTTACCCAATTAGCCCGCGCGCGTCGGTCAACACGCGCGCCAATCAGCTCGTGCACGTCGGTCAACACACGCGCGTCAATCAGCTCGCGTGCGCCAGTCAACACGCGTACGTTAATCAGCTCGCGCACGTCGGTCAACACGCACGCGTCAATCAGCTCGCGCGCGTCAGTCAACACGCGCGCGTCAATCAGCTCGTGCGCGTCGGTCGACACGCGTGCGTCAATCGGCTCGCGTACGTCAGGCAGCCCCAAGTGACCGACGCATTCGATGGTCAGTCCCGCAACGAAGCGTACAAGTCAACGAGTCGACCAAATACACGAAATAGTGAAAAGTACAAGTCCCGGAAAACAAAGCGCCAAAAAAGGAGTTCGGCAGAGGCGACGGACCCACGCCGGTGCGAGATGGCACGGGCCGACCCGCATCCCCCATGGGTCAGCAGGGCCCGTCGCACAGTCCAAAGCCCGAAACGCTTTTTCAACAGTTTTAAAGCAGTTTTCACGGGATTTATCTGTTCCAAGGGTTCCTAACTGACTTGATATAATCCACAAACATGGTTAGGTCGTTGTTGACTGAAGATAAGGCCAAATCGCTCATTCTCATCCAAATAACCGCATCCAGGGCATATAAATATAAGCCTAAGGCCTCCATATTGAAGATCTGGAATTTTAACAAGAGGACGAGGTGCTGCTGGATTGAGGAGTCAAGGAGCACGAAATTTCAGCGAAGGTTAGCGAGATCCCGGTGAACTTCAGCATAAAGAGGAAGGCTTTCGAAGGATCTGCACCCCTACTTCCCCCATCCGTTCCTTGAGATTAGGCTTAGTCTTAATCTCGAGAAGAGCTACTAATTTCGCTTGGTCGATTTCAGCGCTTCAAGTGACTACTTCCTTGGTGAAGTAGGAGCTCTATCAATTTTCAGGCAATCAGATCTGATCCGCGATCGTCCACGGATATCGACGTCCCCGGCACAGGCGAAGAACCCATGCAAGCAAGAGCCAATAAACGATTCTTGTGTTTATTTTCAAAAGAGTTGTAATTTTTATTTTTGTTATTTGAAATCATTATAAATGATTAAAGTTGTAATGAAATCGATAATGAAGGCGACTTTCGATAAAAAACAACGACTGAAGAGAGGATCTCTTCAACATTAAATGAGAAGTGAGAGGGAGTATTGTGATGGCCCATGTGGTCCGATGAGTCATAAATATTGTTAGGGCTAGAGGCATAATGATGCCTATTAAGTATTAAATGCGATGTGGACATGTTATCAGCGATGATAAGATCGAAGCAGAAGTTATCATCTAGCTTCGCTGAGAAGTAACGCCTTTCGAGTCGTCCTTGTGAGGCGTTAGTCACATGGTCGAGTGTACTCTTGGTGAGTTGTCTTCGACAAGCGGGTCGACTAGGACCGCTATTCGAGTCGATACAAAGAAATATCGACTCAATCAGTCAGCTAAGTCAGATTCTGCTGGGCTCGGGTCACCAATTTGACTGGGGCATTGATTGGAGAAATACATATGTCTATCACTTGTCAATAAATTGTATTTCGGCGAGTGAGAACACCATATATAT
>BQKN01000063.1:123297-149012 GCA_022839385.1 Asparagus kiusianus
TAATTATCTTATCTTCTTTGAATTGGTAATTAAATATTTTATCATATTCATAATGAAACTTAACATGTTATAGGATAAAAAAAATACGTTTGATATAATTCAAATACTTTACTTATTTCAGTTCGTAGAGAACTACAAATATCCTCTACATAATTTATAATATATAGAAAAAACCTCTAAAGTTTTAAAAATTACAAACGAACACTCAAATTTTAAAATTTATAAAAAACACCCTGAGAATTTCTAACTCAGCCACGTGCATCTCAACTAGTATATATAAATTATACTAGTAAATTATAACTATAATTACAATTGTGATCCATTATAGGAACCAGACAATCTTTGCGAATGACTATGCTTTGCGCTCAATAAAATAGCAAGTTATCTTATTTCAAAGTTTTCAAAAAAAAAAAATTCTAGCTAGAGAAACTATATATTGCACTAGTAAACTTTTTTACTATCCTTGACAGGAACATCCTTGATGGCTTGCTGTCAAGGATGTTAACATGCTTGACGGGCATTCAACATCCTTGACAGGGCCCCGTCAAGAATGTTCGGTCCTACAAGAAAAAATTGGTGGGAGAATTCCCCTAATTTTTTCACCTGATATCAAACCTCATCTCTTTTCTCTCTCTATCTTATTTCTTTTCCCTCTCTTATCTCCTTTCACTGGAAAACCCAAACTGCACTATTACCGCGGCCGTCGCTCGTCACCGCCTCGTCGTTCTCATCGCCACATCGCCTCCTCGTTGTTCTCGTCGCCTCGTCACCGCTCGTCACCCCATTCGTTGTTGCCGTCGCCGCTATCATTATTCGTGGCTGGTGGTCCGTCTCCACCGCTCACCACCCCGTTTATATACACCATTGGCGGTGTAACCATCAAGCATCAAGCATTCTTGACTGGACTTTTGCCGACAGTGTATTCTTGTCCGCAGCCCGTCAACGATACTTAAGTTAGTGACTTAAAAGAAGAAGATGGAAGTCTACTTGAAAAATGACTAGTAAATTATAACTAGAGTTTTCTTACCTAGATTACCTCCTCTTATGCTAACCTAGACGGGTGGATCGATCGGCGAGTGTGGAAAATCCATATGGCGTTCGTTATCTGGCCAATCCAAATGTGATATGAGAAAGCTTGCTATGTGATCAAATTGTCCATGTGTCCTCTCTATTGGGCGAGGTTGTTATAACGGCGCGAGAGAGAGCGTGGGAGGAATATGCCAAATGATTGCATTTGAGCTCTCGTGTGAGTTATTTGAGATCTGCTAGCCCACGTGAGCGAAGATTTTAATCTCGTGCTTCGATAGGAAAAGAGCTGACCAGGGTCGAGTTTGTTAATTTGAGATCAGGACGAGCTGCCAACGGTCAACCTTGAGCAGGGAACGAACAATCATGTTGCTCGGTCGTTCGCCTCGTGCCCGGTTTCTGGTGTGAAATCTGACGTCCTATTTATTGGTGTCTTTTAGAGGACAGTTTTCGAGCACAGCATATCCCTTCTCCGGCTCATAGGACTTCTAATTCCCATCTCAAAACCATAAAGATGATAACCTTTGAATATAGAAAGGACTTTGAATCCATGAAGAAATATTAAGATGGAAATATTATTGAGCAAATAGTAACACCTCTAATTTTTACGATTCTTTGCTTAAAAAAGTAGAAAATATAACGGTCCTAATAGAATTCAAATCTTTAGAAATAGAAAAGTGCGTAAAACATCCTAAAAGACGCTAATTGTAAAAACAAATTGGTTGATTTGAGATCAGATTGGATTTATTTCCTAATCCAAACAGGCTCCTGATTTATTACCAAATAGAGCAAAATGTTCTGGAAAATGCTACCGCAAAAGAAATTTCATGAATCTAATGTCACAAACTAAACCTAGGTGTATTTGGTTGACTTTGTCTCATCAAAATACGAGGTTTTCATAAATTATATATAACCGAAAATGCCTTCTGAACTGGGAAATATAATATTTTTCTTTGCGGGCAAGTCAACAGATCTTTCCGGCCCGACCCTGTTTAGGTTTTTGATGGTCCAACCGCTCGATGAACACGCTTCCATGCGTTCTACATCAGTCCTCTCTAGTTGAAAAGAGTTCGGCCCCAAGCTTATACTCTATTTACGTAAGCCCTCCGCATTGGAAAATACAACCCTGTTTTCGTGAGCAATTCAAACCCTTACCATGCGCTCGTTTGGGCTACGAACAATCTAACCGTTCTATGAACTCATATGTTACACGTTCTACATTCACGTATCTTTTTTATTTTATTTTAAACAAGACATTGTTTCAATAAATCGAACACTTTGTAGAAAATGATGTTTGTTATGTTCCTACTCTTGAGCTACGTATAGAAAATGATGCGCATATAATATTTCTCCTTAAGTTTGTTCTAAAATAATTTTAGATCTCATTTATCCTAGTCCTATCTCGTTAGGAAACCAATTAAAAGCTCTAGTCAGTGTCGACAGTGAAACAACCTCGTCCATTTGTGAAGAACGGTATATTTCTTTCTCTACAGTGTTCTTCCAAAAACCCACAGAAACACCAACGAGAAATTCGGACATCTCCCTTTAACCCATACGACGTTTATATGGGCAAACTCACCTCCATTTCTTCTTCTTCTTCTTTTTTCCCCCTATGGTTAATTTATAACTAGGGTAATGCTTAGATCTCAACTGTTGATACCTAACTATCCACCTTATGTCCAATATGAGAAATGGCCCCTGTATAGAAAATGATGTGACATAAGCTAGCTACAGCTAAGAAAGCAAGAAAGCTGACAGCGTCAGCAGAGCAAGGGCAGGACAGTGTAAATATTCGAACTTTTACCTGGAAATTCCATGTTTTGTGGCCCATACTTGATTAATGCCGTCGCCAGCCCTTCTCATCCCATATTTACATTATAAATAAATAAACAAGCATTCATTGCCCAGGATCTATTTTATTAAACATGTTATTTTCCTTCTCAATAAACGCACCAAATAATGAGAAAATAAGAAGAGGATCACTTTCAATGTTATTTTTTTCTTGCTAATGGGAGAGGATCCGAATGCTATCAACATTCACATTTCTTGATACAAACAACCCTAGATGTAACTAGAAAATGCAGCAACATACGGCTACAACAGTCCATTTAGCTATTTGTGCAAAAAAAAAGTAATTAGATACTTCCCAACTAGAAAGGACTGAGAGTTAACAGACTTCCAATTGAGCTTTTGGCAAAGTAAAGAGTCTTCGAACACTTGAATTATCTTCGCATTTAAACCAATAACAGCAACAGCAGAAACAACAAAATCTTCATCTTCAAATATTTTGGGTTCATCCAAATTGTTCATGGAGTATATTAAATGAACGAACATACAAAAGAAGTCACAAAAGACAATCAGCCCATTCAATGCCACTGAAATCTTTGCTGATGTGATTAACTAGTGGCATTATTGGTGATGGGAGCTGAATGCTGGGAATCCTAGGTTCAACGCCATGCTTGTCTTTTGTCTAAAAAATAACTTAAAAATAAAAACAAAAAATAAAGTAGAAAAATTTAAAAAAAGTTAAATAATAACTAAAGTAATTAATTAATTAATTAATAGAAAAACACGGAAAAGGGAAACGCCCACGCACACACCTCGTCATCTCCAACTTTCTTTTTTTACATTTTAACAGGCTACACTATAACAAAAATCTCACATACAAGCGTGTCTGCCTATAAAGTAAGATCAGTCAATGACGAAACATTATTGTCTATCAATTTACACACAAGCTGAATGTGTCAACAAGTAGAATAAAATCCCACAAAAACCAGTCTAACCCTGTTCCTTGTAAGGAGTCCAAATCAACTTAGCGACATCGACCTCCAGACCACCTCGACCAGCAGCCTTGAGGTGGCGATCAAGAACCTTCGGGTCCGCGCATATCGCGTGAGACCCTTTCCTGTACTGGATCAAGTCAAGGCTCTGCAAAGTGTTCAGGATGTCATCGGCTTTTATTGCCGTCAGATCACTGAGCTCCTGTAGACCAAGAGAAATTTTGGATGATAGATTTTTAGTTTTAGATATCTGGGATATTCAACTTTCTACAAAATTCAATCTCAAATCTTTTGTTTTCTTTTTTTTTTTTGGTGGGATGGAAAGCTAAGTCGCAATTTCCCCTCTGTATCCTTTTGAGAGAATAGGAATTCTAATAAAGGATTTTGCCAATATGACAATAAAATCCAACTACTTTTCCCAACAGATACCCCCACAAAACAAACAAGAAAGTTTTGAGAGGAATTTGCTTCAGAGAAAGGTATTAACATGGAGACCTAATTTTTCGATGAAATCCTAAAGATTACATCGTGACAAACAGACCTACAATAGAAAGCCAGAATGCACCAACGCCCATTTTCAAGCCTATTGGAAATTAATTTTTGATCACGCATGACTTGACTCTTTTTGCTGGTTTGGTAATCCTGATATCAATATCTGATAGCTCCATTTCCAGAGTAACTATGGCACGCAAAAAGGTTGATGGGACCAATTAACTTTTGCTTTCGTTTCGGTGAGAGAACAATTCGTTTACTAAACAATGATGTCGTTGAATGACAAACACATCAGTCCACTTGAAATTTAGTAAAACCCAGTTGTTGGTACTAAAAGCGAGTAGTATCTGCACATACATAGCTACTTGCATAGTATACTAGAGGTCAAATCTACAAAAAGTAGTATTGGGGAATTCTTGCTGATTCCTAATCCGATGGAAAAGATATATGGAGGAAGAAATGTGGACAAGCTGATGACAGTGAAACAGACACCGTAATTACAATAATGGCAACCCACTTTTTCTCAATGAACTAACATAGAGGACAATGCTCAAAGAGACTGTCTATCCCAAATCTATATTTATAAAAGAGTTAGACTCCTTTCAGTCAGTCTGATGGAAGACTACACAGACAAATCCAACAGCCAAATATGCAGGAGTCGACTGCTTTTGTTCATTCTTGGCTTTAATTAGCAATATAACATAATTTCAACAGGAAAAAAGGAAGTTTCCAAAAAGATAGATAAACGCTATGCTGTTTAATTGTTCATCAAAAATTGCTTCCACAAAAGAGAGAAAAAGAAGTTTAATTATTCATCCAAAATTGCTTCCACAAAAGAGAGAAAAAGAAGTGACATGCTTTCTCCCAGAAGAAGGCTGATACACAAACTAAGGTGCACCTGGTCAAATCCTAGAGCAAATTAATGTTATTATAAAAATCCAGTAGAAGTAGGCTGTAGGCCAGCAAACATTGTAAAATTGGCAGGCAGAATATGGAAAAAGAAAAAGGGAAATTAACAGTGAAAAATACATGGAAAAACTATCTCCGGACATAAGAAAGTGTATGGATTAGGTTCAAAATGAGTATTTCTGGACATGAGAAAGTGTATGGATTAGGCTCATGATGATTACTAAGATTGCAATGTGTCAAAAAAAACTGAACTTTAGAAAGGACGCCTATAGAAAAGCATGGAAAGATGTAGAAAAGTGAAAATCATTGCATACCTTGATGGAAATGTTGCTTTTATGTTTTTTCAGGATTTCTATGAGAACTCTAGTCCAGTATCCTCTGTAGCTTAAAAGTCCAAGATCTGAAAGTGGTCTCTCTGGTGTACCCACTTTGCCCTCCTTCTTTGAAAGTTCATATGCTGCTTGGAATAGATATTAACTTAAGTACATTTTTTGACTATAAACACGTAGTATAGTACACTGAATTAAGAAAATGACAAATATTTCTTGTCTCATCTTCCTCCTCGCAAGTATGAGCTTCAATGTTCATCAGAGAAAACGTTTCAAGAATATTGTCTGCGTCTGAAAACTCTGGACATACTTCTAAGCATTGATGTGAACTTATAAACTAGGAAAACCCACACACACAAAGGGAAGGGGAAAAAAAGCAAAGAAAAGAAAGAGTAACAAGTTTCCCAAATTAATTGGCAACAGGAGAAATACTTTTCCCATGCTTTACTCTATTTACTGGAGCATTCTAGTTGTTGCCAAAAATTAGCATTCACTATAGTTTCTCATTATATGAACAGTAATAACCACAGAAGAATATTTAAAATCTGGATGACAGAAGCATCTTCAGACTTGGCCCACGTCTGATTCCCAAAACTTGGAAAGAAAACAACAGGGTGTCCATACATTCACTTGACAAGTCTGATTTTGAAGTTCAATGAGGGAAGGAAGTGGTGTTATTTGAAGTTCAATAAGGGAAGAAAGTGGTGTTTTTGCCTAGTATGTGTCACATTTAAGCCTGAAGAATGAGACATAGGGGCATTCAATGGACCCTCACGTGTGGAATAAATATAGTACTTCAAGTGAATTGGATGACATAGCCCCGATAGAATGGGGATTTATCATTATAAGACAATTTGAAGCATGAATATAATTTATAATTTTAAATCTCTCTTGGATGTCTGGATTGTTACAACTTACAAATACTAAAAAACTTGAAGATCCTGGGTATCAATGCTAGAAAAAAAGCAGGAAACATGCCTCCATGTTAAGTACCATAGTCTTCGGGAACGTGAGGTGCTATATCAAAGCACGACCCACGTTCAATAGTCCAGTTCACCAACTCCACCGACCCAATTCAGGATTCAAACCGGTTAAAGTTTAAAAAAAATATCTTTTTTCAAGTTTCTATATTTGTAACAATCCAGACAAGAAAAGAATGAGAAATTAAGCAAATAAAGTATGCATATCTAAATTGCCACATGATTCTGAAGGTTCTTTTATCTACTGATATCAACTAGCATAGTCCTTAAATTTGATTCTTGGAAAACTTCAGATTCCTACATTTAAAAACCAAACCTAAAACACGCCACGTTCCCCAGCATACCGTGTAAGCCTATCCCACTTGTACCTGATTCCTAATAAATGGCATGTTCCCGTCCTCTGAACCGGCAAGAACCATATTCCATGCAACTATGTTAAGTACTAATGGCGTCATACGAAAATTGACCTTAATTTTTAATGACCAATGACCATATGACACTTGGAGGACGTAATGACATGACATTTAAAGGACATAAATGCCATGATAAAGTTAATATGGCCACCATTCTTCTTTACTCGCCTCTGCTCCTTTTCCCCCATCAACTACTTTGGAGAGAAAAAGTGGTTAAAGAACAGATAATGGAAGAAGGGAACGAGGAATTGTGGAAGCTAAAAGAGTAAAAAAGGAAAGGAATAGGTGGGAAATTAGAATAGGATACCACAGTGATTCACATCTGAATGTAAGGCACTATAAAGCCAAAAGGCCAAAAGGAATTGCATTGCCACATTGATTAAACTAATCTATTCAAAACATGTACCTTGATTTGTACTTAATATTAAGATACCTATCAAATATATCTGTGATAATGCACTATAACTGTCTAAAAAAATATTTCCCATTAGCTTTTCGAGAAGTATCTTCATCGTTATTTTGTACTGTTCTCAATAAACTTAATAACTTAATTTCTACCTTCCATATGTTTCTTTGCTGTTTACTGTTATTTTAAGTGTGTTTAATTTAATATTAGTAGCCTCAAGTTGATCATCACACACCTTCTTTCTTACTGCCAGCTACTCGTATTTCTTTATAGGTAGGTATATTCTAGGTGACATTATTCTAAAAACATGCAACTGAATTGGCAGATCAATTTCTCATGTTAATGGACTATACAAAATAAATACAAACAAAAATGGCTAACTATCACTGAATCCCAAAAAAGAAAGCCACTACTTAGTGCAGCCATATCATGTTAACAAGAGCATCAGAAGAAGTGGCTAACTTATTCATGTTATTAATGAAGAAGGAAAAAACAAGCATAACACGATTGGACTTACAGAATGCGATCAGAAATTTCCCATAGCCTTTCCTTTGGTATGGAGGAAGGGTGAGAATGCAGGCCAGATTATAGGACTCCTCGGAGTGCTTTTCCTGCATAAAACAAGAAAATTTGAAATGAAGTTCTAAAATATCATTCATAAAAGAAGCTCTTCTAACAAAGATATCCCATGGTGCAACGTGCACAGACACACACGCAAAAGATAATGCAGGTATTTCAGTCAAATAAGTGTCCACTGAAATTATTACCTTAGAAAAATACCCAACCATGTGACATCCTCGATCATCACATTCGCAAAGAATGTAAAATAGAAATAGATCAACGTCATAGTAAAGTGTTTTGTGATCAAGAAACAATTTTGCCAAATAACATAGATTCTGCCCATAAACCTTGTTCTTCTTGCCATCAACCTGTTGAAACAATTCTGTCAGACAAACTGATGAAAATGCACAGCCTATGCCTGCATGCTCTCAAACCATAGAGTGAATGGCCAGTGACAAACTTTGAAGTACCAAAGTAAAAGAGCACAATGTAGAAGCACCACAGTGCGTGAATTAACATGGTAACTTCAACCATACGTATCAAAAAGTCACCAGATGTTTAGAACGTATCTATGCTTGCTTCGGACATAGATATAGTCTTCATTCAGAATCAAATGGAAGGCTCACCTCAAACATAGACAGGGTGCCATTGCGATAGATTTCATCACCAGGTGGATGCTTAAGATCACACTTCCTCTACATAAAAAAACAATAATTATCAAATGAAAAGCTTAGTATTTCCATCACAATAGTTAATCACATCATAAATTTATAAGAAAGAAAAGAATAAATAAACTGACAACTCAAAATACAAACTGCAACATAACCTTCAAAAGGTAGCTCACATTCTAATATCCTGAAAGTTTTGGAAGTTAAAAAATAATCACATTTATAATTTATTTATAATGGCCCAACTCTAGGCCCAACCCAAAAGTAGCAAATTATAGAGTCATAGACCACCTCATTTAGAAAAAAAAAAACAAATAAAAAGTTGGTGTCCACCTGTAGCTTGTGTAGTTTGAGTTAGATAGATCGGTCATATCTCTCTCTCTCTGCAACACCCCATCTGTTATTATACGAAGTAAAAACGGGGGAAAAGTTTTTCCCTTCTCTCTCTCAACAAGTACCCCCTCTCCCTCTCCTCTTTTTATTCTACAAAGTAAAGAAGGAGAAAAAAAACTAGGGCTTTGAAGTACAAAAGAAAACAACAGTTTAAGAAAGGAAGACAATGAAGATGGGGCGCATCCAAAAAGCTTTCTTTCTAACATTGCAATTTAATTTGATAACCATTCAATTTCATTAATCATCATTATAAAGGCATATTGTCTTATTAAATTAACACTGATATTATCAATTACAACGGCTTCCATGGAGAGATCATTTTTTGCAATGTAAATTATGGAGAATCTTTTGCGAAATTGAACAAGAGATCAATGATTGAACTACAACTTAGTAACTTACATTTAAAATGGTGTATTTAGTGGTATTTCGAATGAGGCTATAATGCAACAATTTCAAAACATGAACATACGTAGGGATTATTGTAATTTTACTTAGTTAAATATATATTTTGTATCTCAGAAAAGCTCATGATACATTGAATACGAGAGAAATATTAGTTATATCATCTTTTTATATATATTATGACACCCCTATCATAAATTTCCGGCTCCGCCACTTCAGCCATGCATTGATGATGAATATAGCTTACAAGCGGATAGCAAAAGCTTTCTCAGTAAAAAAAAGGGGATAACAAGTGAACTGACTACTAACAGTTGTTTTAAGTTTCAGAAGTAATCAGGACATTTCTGTTTTGATATGAATCATGACTTCTTTTCTTTTGGAGAGATATACATCATGAATTAATATGATATGGTATGAGATGTGAAATAGTGACATTGATTAAAGAAGGCACATAAATCTTTAATAGTTGATGGCACGAAACCTATGCGTTTGCAGTTAGCAAAGTCAATATACTTGAATTATTTGTTAACCAAGCAGAGAAAGATGCCTCATCAAGTTATGAATTTAGTAAAATTTGCAAAATCGGTTCTTTTAAGGGCTATCACCCCATAACCATTTAAAGATCTTGGAACCCTTCAAGTAGGGGAATTTTCTAGTAGCAGCTATTGATCGACTGACTGCCTATCTATACACCAAAACTTGTTATCCTCTAAAAATTCACCCGAAACTAAATAAGTTATGTTTATACTAGAAAGCTAAATAAAATGCAAACGAAGTCAATCTTCATGAGAAGATGTTCCAGCTGGAGCATAATGATTCCAAGACAAATAGATAACTGCATAGGCAAATAAATACATCTAAACATTCCCTTCATGAAGCATGTCAAACTTTCAAAGAGTCACACAATCTACTTCTTAACAAAGCCAAAGCATAAAGATCAGAAAATAACTTTTATGTTATACCTAAACTGATATGAAAAAAAAGATCTTTTTGATGTCAAATTCATCAATCAAGACATAAGTGTTTAAAGGAGAGGAGGATGCTTGAGTCCACTAGGCAGAATGAACAGGCTGATTTAGTTCATGGAAAGAAAGTAGACAATCACTGAGTACCACTAGGATACACTCAATGAACTTGTGATTATTAAATGAATTCCAGCTAATAAAAATTGAGCTGCAGCTCACCATATGCCTTTGAAGCTGTTCTTTACGCTTCATAAAATTTAGGCAGAACTCACAAAAGAACAGCTTTGAACAGTCATTGTATTCTGCTGGAAATGGGGAGAAATACCATGTATCAATCTCATATCTTCCAAGTTCAATTTTTGCTATATTTTTCACTTTTGTAAACTCCTCATGCTCGCGCAGACTAGCAGCATCAAGCTCTTCATGACCTTGCTGATGAACGAAAAAGGCAAGTGGCATTTTGTTAGTTGGAAATTTGATAAAGCAATTGTACAATGCAAACAAAAATTGTAGTCATATCACAAGAATAATACCAGCAAAAAGAAAAATCTCTTGAAAACTACGACAACAAATATATACAGTTTGAATTGGATTACATATGTTAACTAATATGAAATATATCCAGGGCATGTGTTACATAATTGTGCAATTCTTGCAAAGTTTCATCAATCCACACATACTAACATTTAAAAAATCCATGATCGATAACTTTTAAATGATTTGGAATTATAAAACTTCAGTGTTTAGTATTTAACATTGACTTTCTCATTGATGTTAAAGCAGGAAATAATTTCTACGAAAGAGAACTCAAAGCTCCTAGCAGTAGCATTGTCAAAGGGGGAGGAGAAGAATTTTAGAAGCAAAAAAGAAAGGTTAGATTGAATAACAGTAAAACCTAGACAGTAAGAACGGTAGTGTAAAGAAAGCATACCTCCACATGTGTCTCATCAATCTTCCGTTTTTGATGACGCGTCATTTTCAAGCTAGTTGCCTGTGAAAGGTCCACAGAATGTCAGTGCAAATCCGAAATTAGTCATAATTTTTTTTATGATGCAAAAACTTTTTCTTAGACAAAATAACTAACAGCCTCTCAGAAATCACCAGCAAAGTATGACTAAAGCAGTCCCAATTAACCAAGTACATATGTAAAATAGTGCTGACAGTAAACAGCAATCCAAGCATATACTGCATTCAGTGCAATCATAAGGTAGAAATCTCTCAGCGGAACAAACAACAACGCACACGAAGATTACATGACGCCTCATATTTCAAACCATGCTTCGGGGTTAATTCAACAAGTGGAGAATTTAAATTCAGAAAAAACTACGAGATTGCATGTGCATGCACCGCATACCTAAAATAAGCAAAAAGTAATTTTCAAAATCATTACATTTGGGTTCTACTTTAACTATTAGTTTACCCACTATATATTTTCTTATGATCAATTTGACTCTTGATGATCATTCAGCATATCAGATTGATAATACAAGTAATCTGATTCTAACAGAAGTCTGAGCGCAAAACTATTTTGAAGTAATACCTTATCATCCACTTTCTCATCAACATCATTCTCCACTGAATCGAGGTCCAGCTGTTCAAGTTTGATCCACTCATCAAGCCTCCTATTGACTGCAAAATCAATATAGGAAGTCAGTAATAGTGCATCAATAATGGATGAATGCGAAAAATTATAACTGAAATGCTTCCTACAATACTACAGAAATTTTATAGCTGAACTAAGAAAAAAATAACACATAACTGATGTTAAGGGAATGCTTCTGCATTAGTACAGTCTAGCTCAAGATAGTGTACATTGTTTCCTATGAAAACAGAAGAGGAAAACCTTCTGAATATGATGATGTCTACATACGTTAATTACATGATAGGAATGTCTGGGCATTTTTTGGCCCAAATATCCAGCTAACTCCACTTATGTAGGGATATACAGGCCGTCAATATCGAAAGGGGCCAATTTAATTGGGTTGAACCTGTATTTGTCAGGTCTGGCCAAATTATATTAGGTCTTTTACACCATTGTTGATTGAGCCATCAATCCTAGCAACTTCCGCTGCCTCATTCTCGCTCAATTGGCCTTGTCGTTTGGTCCATGCATCATGTCCAGGCTGGTCATCTCTCCTACTGTCTTTCAGGATTGTTGTAGTCGCTGAGTAACACAATACAAACTAAAAATGGTTTTTGTCTTCGATTTTGCTTTCTTTATTGATTTTTTTGGAAATTTTGATTAAGAGTTGGTTCTTTTCATTTTATTCCCTCCTTAATTTCTCTTATTCCTCACCAAACATTAATGGTGTGTTTGGGAGTTTACTAAGGGAAGGGAAGGAAAAGTAAACAACGGGAAGGGAAGGGAAGGGAAGAGAATTGTAATATGTTGTTTGGGAGTTGAGTAAGGTAAATGAAGGTGAAAGGAAGTAAATATATGTAAATTTACATAAATGACTTTATACTAATAACACATCAGCCCTTTTATTTGTTTTGATGGGGATAAGGATGTCATTATACCCCTTTATCCTCCTTTACCCTCCTCTACCGCTCAAATCGGGGGGAAAGAAAACCAAGTAATTTTAACCTCCTTTCCCCTTCCTTTCTTCTCTCTACCCTCCTTAAAAAAACTCCCAAACAAGGTGAAAGCCTCATTTCTCTTCCCCTCCCCCTCTCTACCCTCCATCCAAACAGGGCATAAGGTGAATTGCTAATTTTGAGAATTTCCCCCTATTTAGAGGTCAGGAGTGCTACAGTTCCAGCAAAAAAATTTGAATTGTCTTAAGTCTTGATTGGACATGAGGTTCTTACCTTTCTCTCTTGAAGATGCACTACTCCTGCATATTTAGTCCTTGCATCAAAACAAGGTCATAGATACTAAAGCGTCTCCTCGCCCTTTTATAGTTTGAGTATTATCTTTCCTCCACTCATATCAATTGTAAGATTATATTGACTGCAGGCAATATGCACCATATGACACCAAGCAAATTCATTAATTACAAGTCCAACAGGATACAAGCTTGATGTTAATCGTTGTTTTATGGTGATGGGAAATGTTCTGCCCAGATTAGTCTTCTTAAAGTCCCTTACACTTCACCAAAATTCTGAAGGTGATAAAAGTTGAGGGTTATTATTTTGTACTCTAATATGCCCCTGAGGTTTGAGCTTCACAGTCAATAGAGTATTGAGACTAGATGGCTATGTTACACAGGTGCGGGTACAGGTATTGAGCACTGAAATTTGTACAATATGAGGTATTGAGACACAACTACACACACACACAAAAAAAAAAGACAACAATAATTTTTTTATTAGCATGTTGTGAAAACTAAAACCTATAATGTTTTTATGTTTCTTTCATTAGGTAGATAATAAATTAGAAAAGATCTTGTCTTTTAACTCGATACCAAACAGGCCCTTAACGATCATATTTTTTTAATTGAGTACAGGCTGAAATGAACCCAACCCATGCCAAGTGAGTTCTGAAAAGTGTATGTGAACTATAGAAAGTACATCCAAGAACTGTATGACAGATGTTTTAAATTAAGACATATATTATTTATATAAGCGAATACTCCAATAAGTGTATGCATATATTCAAGGAGTATCTAGTTAAGTATTGGTGTCCTGTGCGGCTGTGCGGTCATGCCAGGGTACAACATTGGTATGTTTTCATGGTACAAGAACTTATACAACATAGGTAGTGGGCCTGGTTAAACATGGATTGGTGTTGTCCTATGTTACATGAGTACTTCTATCTTGAAGCCATACCTGTTCCCGTACCCAAACTCCTTGGACACCTTGCATATATGCATACATTTATTCAAGCATCCACTCAATTACACAATACATGTTTTAATTTAGAACCCTTGTCAAACATTTCCTATACATAAATCCTACACTTCACATCCACTTCTTGAGACTCATCGGGTTCCAAACTATGATTTTAATGGATGTTTGCGTGTTTAGCTCAAAAAACGAGCGTTTTTAGAATTTATAATCCACCTAATAAAAGAAAAATAAAAATGTTATAGAAATTTTAGTTCTCATTAACATGTGCATAAAAAAATAATTGATCTCATATAAACTATTAATTTCAATATATAATATAAATGTGTATATAAAAATAGCCGTGTCCCTTACCCTAACTTTTGCAAATTTGTCGTGCCCCATATCCGTACTAGTACCCGTACTGGTATCCATCCAACACAGGTGTTGTGATAAAGAATAAGTAAACTAATAATCTAACCAAAGCAATGGTTCTTAACAAAGCAGAAATAAATACAATGATGCATGGAGCTGAATTCAGGGACTAAATTTTTTCTTGTGTCCATCATAGATAATAATATATATAGTACTACGACAACCAGCCTATGTGTGTGAAATGTGAATCTTGTTTAAACTTGATATAAAATAAATTTTCCAGCAGGATCAGCTTTTTACTCAAGTTACATGTTTTGTTTGTTTACCCTCAAAGGATAAATGAGAAAGGGTAGTACAATTTGGATTTATAAATTACTCATTGGGGCAAGAGAAAGTATCAGATATCTAGGATAAGGGGAATTATCCTACTCGTTACCACCACTACTTCTTATCCTGTTAGGTAATTTAGAAATCCAAAAGACCTGACCTTATTGGATAGTTTTAAAGTGAGTTCTATTTAACTGGCTCCTGATAAGCACAAGTGCAGTTAGAAATTCAAAGGCCAGGTGGTTGTGATTAAATGCAAGCCAGATCCGCCCATCCAACTAGCACCTCTAGCTTCCTAGTTGAACGAGATTAAAATTTGAGGCCAATAAACTAGGCCTTTTACTTACATCCTTGTATAGAAAGAACCTTGTTTGGAAGCAAATGCAAGTACTCATGACCAATTGCACACTAATCAGTCAGTCAACTGTTTTTTTAAAGGATTTCAAATATGCTATAGACACTATAGCCATTAGCCAATGACTCCGATTGTGTACTAGTTGAGAACTAATCCTACGGCTGTGAATGGTCTATCTACCTGTCATTCCATAATAAATAGTTTCGGACCTAGCACAAGCTCAATGAATTTGGCACTAATGAAGAAGGAAACCACTTGGGCAACTTTTTCTTCAAATAAAACTAAATAATGTCAAATAAATACTAATTAGAGACTCAAACATGACTATATACAAAATAGATACTAATTAGAGACTCGAACATGATTCTGACACTAGTTACTAACTAACCAGGACTTGTATAAGGATGAGCTTTTGACTAATTGGTTCATCATTCGACATATCCACTTCCACATCGAACTCAGGAAGTCATTCTAGGTCAATCTACTAGCACAGTCAGTTTCAATTCGAACACACCATATATGCTTAGCAGAACAAGAATAGTAATTTAACTGGTTGGCGGAAAGAGAATAGTTTTAAGCTCTATCTAACTATATTGTATTCGTTTGGAGAAGTATCCTAGTAATCTGAAGACATATCACATCAGCAAAACCTTATACTCAAATTTTCAAATGACTACACGAATGAAGCCTCCGGATTAAAAGGTGCGTTCTCATTCTTTTTGCAAACTAATGTCCTTATATTACCCATTGGCAAAAAAACTATAAAGAACAAGAAATTATTTAGTTTCACAAAATGCATTGAATCTATGGTTGTTCTTATAGGTTCCAATTTCATGATCAAACAGAACCATTCTTTATTTGCATTCTTAACTCCTTTCTTTATTTAAGACAAGATACACTTGTTTGAAATGGTAACTGATCAAAACCCTACAAACGATATTAAAAAAAAGCCTTTTCAAGAAATCTCATACCGAGGGGAAAAAAAGAAAAAAATATCTACATCTAGTCAGCTTTATAACTAACATTTCAATGTAACAAAACCTAGAAAATTAAAAATTGGCGGCAATCAACAGCAATCAATTCCCAAAAACAAACTCTTCTATAGAAGCAACAAAGAAGAATAAATCAAGTTCAAATATTTTCCAGAGAAATCAAAACCCTAAACCTAACCCTAACCCTAAAAAACGAAAGGAACTAACAAAAAGAGCAGAGGCGGTGACAGGACTCGAGTACTCACACTCTGTGTAGTGAACGTAGTACTCGTACTCGCTGCTTCCGGCGGAGGACGAGACCTTGCGGCGTTCGATGACCTTAACGGGGTGGAGCTTGTCGTCGCGCCACTTGCACATGACCCGCGTCCCCACCTCCAGCGGTAAGTTCACCGCCCTCGACTTCTGAGCTCCTCCACCGCCTCCGTTCTGGTGGCAACCACCGTTAGTGGCGGCGGCGGTGGCGGTGAGCCTGCCGTTGTCGGCCTTGGGTGCCTCCATGGAGCCCATAGCGTGAGAGAGAGAGAGAGAGAGGATTGGGTTGTTAACGAACGGTTCTTGTTTTTAACTGGAGCTTGCTGTATAATTTTGTACCCGGATCCGATTCGTATTTAGAGTGGCTCAGTGTTTAGTCAGTGAGTACGCCTGCTACAACTGTTAGATAATTGGTTGTAGGCCTGAACTTCCTTTGGCCCATATAGTTCTCACGGAAATTTATTCATCTCTTAAATTTTATTCGACGGGAATTGTTCTTTCCATGACCTTTTGTTGTGTATTATTTTTTATGTCTTTTCTTTTAATCTTATTTTGAAGTAGATGCATCAGGAGGACCTTGGAAACTGTAATGTTTCACTATTTTTTTAAAAAAAATAAAGTACTAGCATGTGAGATAATATGTAACTTTCAAATATACTATCTCGTGTGGTTAAAAGTCTAGAGCCTACGGTTTAAAAATTGGAAAATGCTAGAGGCACACCCCCGAACTACACTTCTAACCATACTCCTCTCTCGTTACAGTACATTGGGGCCCACGTGAGAATTTTTTAAATTCTCATGTGTTCTCAGTGCACTGTAACGAGAGAAGAGTGTGGTTAGGGGTGTGACTGTAACGCCTCCCTTAAAAATTACTCTTCCAAAGAGTATTCAGGGGTGCTAATTTCCTAGAGTCTTTATTAAAAGTCTTTTCGTATTCCTACCAGGGTTCCAGAGAACTCCACTTGTATTTGGCTGTAGACTTGCAATGATGAATTGTAAACAATATTTTAAGCTTAGAATCAAAGGGAAAAAATATGCAAGAGTAGCAGCTTTATAGTTTTCAGCATTGTGCTTTATTGTAGTTTACTACTTTCTAGATGTAGACGACGTAAAATTTCTAATCATTCACAAAGAAATTGCTAGCATCAAGATAAAATACAGAAGCGAGAAGCAAATTTCTCAAAAGAGAATGAGGAATAGGTATCTTATACTTGAATGTTGAAGAGAAATCTGAAAAGATATGGTTTTTTGATAGTGGTTGCAGTAGTCACATGATCTAGGGTCAATGAACTTTCTGTTAAGTTTGATGAAAGTATCTCAAATCAACTTGCTCTTGAAGATGGTTGTGACGCCCCTGGGTTCACACAAGGCTGCAGTCCTAGGTGAAACCAAGAATGTCAAACCTGCCATGCACCACACCGTGCAATAACACGTTTCACCATCACAATTACTATCTCTCTAGTGGAAACAACAACAGGTGTAGGTACAAAGCAAGAAAAAGGTAAATCAACAATACTGGATGAAATGATAGGACATAACGCATCTCATCAACGAAATAAACTGAAGTACATAGTCAAAGTCTGAAAGGAATAAACTGGAGTACATAGTCAAAGTCTGAAATACAATAAATCTGAGTAAAGGAAATAAGGCACACAGCCTTTACAACATCTAGAATAAAGTCCTCAAATGTCTAAACAAAGTCTACAGTGGAGCTCCATAAGTAAAATATAACTAAAGTAGACAGCTGACACTAAAGTGCATCGCCATCAACCTGCGACTCTCCGGGCTTCTGGCTCGTTACCTGAAAGGGGGAGGGACAACGAGCGTCAAAGCGCTAGCGAGCAACATCACAACCAACCCTAAGGGATAGGGCTCGTTGTATATGAAAATACAGTTATCACAGAATATATATATAAACAATTGTCCTAATAGTAAGGGGTTTTAGTACTTAGGAAATCTCAACACGAGCATAGGTACGTCGAGCGAAATAATCCAAACAAGGAAACCCTCATGTATATACCTTGTATCTCAAATTGAAAATCCCTATGTACTAAACCCGAGATCTAATACAAGAAACAATAAAGGAAACGAATACAAACCCATCTCTACCGATAAGTGAAATCATGACAAGGCTACCACAAGTGTCACGTCCAACTCACATGAGTGTTATGTCCGAAAACGGTTAAGTGTCCAAACCATAGACGGAATATAGTCGTTGTCCAACGCGTGGACCGGATGTGACCGTTGTCCAACGCTTGGACCGGATGTGACCATTGTCCAACGCTTGGACCGGATGTGACCGTTGTCCAACGCATGGACCGGATGTGACCGTTGTCCAACGCATGGACCGGGTGATAATGCATATCCAACACGAGGATTAAATAACAATGCATGTCCAACACGAGGACTAAGCAGAGTGAACGTCCAACATAAGGACTACAAGTAACGAGTGTCCCACACATGGACTGAATATAACCGATGTCCAACGCATGGACTAAATCTAACCAATGTCCAACGCATGGACTGAATATAACCAATGTCCAACGTATGGACTAAATATAATCAATGTCCAACACGAGGGCTAAATGAGAATAATGTCCAACACGAGGACTAATCAGAATGTAAATATAAACACTGCAATTTAATACCCAGTAAACAAGGCATCTACTCATATTCAAGAATGATAAACAGTAATATAAAGAAAAACAGGGAAAACTCAGATGAGTCGACTCATGCTCATTTATGAGTCGACTCATGCCTCATGGGTCGACTCGTGATCAATAACGAGTCGACTCAGCAGAAGGTAAATGACAACAGGAAACGACTTTGTGAGTCGACTCATGATTAATTATGAGTCGACTCATGACTTATGGGTCGACTCGTATACTGACGAGTCGACTCAACAGAAGCAAAAAGGAAACGCCACAACACTTCGTGAGTCGACCCATGACAGGCATAAGTCGACTCAACCTGATGAGTCGACTCATGATGAGTCGTGAGTCGACTCACGGGCTGAAATCTGCATTTCTTCACCATGTAATTTGTTCAACTTGATTCATATACCCATTTTTCTGATCTACACTTCTATAGTCATCGATACTAGACTATGATACAATGAGAAATACATATCTATCATGAGAAACAATTTCTTATAGGTTAGATCTAACATTTAATCCCTATACATGAAAGAAAACATTAAATCAATATAAAAATTCATGTTTTTATTCTTTAAACAAAATTCCAGATCTGGATCTTAATTTACAAAACGTTGGTGAGCTTTTATAAACTGAAACATTTGATTCTTGCAACCCATAATGTAAAGAATCTATCTTTATGCACAAAAATACGTTTTAGGCTCAAGAATCCGAAATAAAACTTAGTAGAAACATATAGTTAAAAAGGGTACAGAGTTGGGCGAGATGTTACTCACCTCTGATGCTAGAACAACTCCTGAATCCGAGAGAGGATGATCCCCTTCGCTGCACCTCACCAAAAATCCGCCGAAATCCTTCGAAAACCCTCAAAAATCGCCAAGAACAGATCTAGGGTTTTGGGAGAGAAGAAGGGGGCTGCTAGGGTTTGTAAAACTGAAGAAAAGAGGTGATTTTCGTGATATAACATGTATATATATGACAGCAAACCCGAAACCCGAATCTGGAAAATCAGTCTGACTACAAACATTCTCTTCGGTATTTTGGCTATAACTTTCTCATACGACCTCCGAATAAGGTGATCTAAGATTTGTTGGAAAGCTCTTGAAGAGACCTACAACTTTGGTGTTATACACTTCTCCAGATTCTTAATGAATCAGTGTGAAAAATATAGAAATTCCCAACTGGTCAAAATTCCCAGATTCTCACTCTTGGCCTTTGTGCATAATTTGTGTATTTGCACTCACATATATACATATATACATTGAATTGATCTCAAATCAATTCCTAGCATACTCAAACATCATAATATATTATTTTTACCATATAATATATTTATAATCATTTATCATACTATATTCAAAATTTTTTTTTTTTGGGTTTTACATTCTTCCCCCCTTTTTAAAGAATTTCGTCCTCGAAATTCAGAAATTATACTCAAACAAATAATATTACTCTAGACAAGCACATTATGATATTTGTCTTTAACAGTCTAGGATGACTATATTCTCACTCAACCCTTAATCAAATGGAACTAGTACGTCGGGTGAAAAATCCAAACAAGGAACCCCCCATATATATACCATGTATTCCAAAAGATTAAGAATTAAGCAAAAATATCCTCATTCTAGCGTTAAATCAAAATATAACCACACAAATAGTCGCACACATAAATCAATCCACTTCCTCACTAGGTGCAGGAAGTAGCGCGGCATAACATCTTCGCGCTCCCAAAAATCATCTTTGATGTCTACACTCAACCATTAAAATGTTAATACTTCCACTTAACCCCTAACTAAATGGAACAAGTACATCGAGCGAAAAATCCAAACAAGGAACCCCTCATATATATACCATATGTTCCAAGTACTTAGGAGATAAGTGTTAATACCCTCATTTTAGTGTTAAGTATAAACATCACTATACAGGTAACCATAAGCCATAAACAAGTCATACAAAAATTTAATTTACTTGATCAAATAGGTATGGGTAGTCGCGATGTATATCCTCCTCGCGCTCCCGAGAAACCTCCTCAACTCCTTTCTGGTTCCACAGAATTTTCACCAAGGAAAAAAAAAAATCTTGTTTCTAAATTTCTTGTCTTCTCTTGCAAGTATATAAACTGGGATTTCAATCGTAGTCAAATCATCCTGAAGCTAAATCTCTGATGTGTTCAACACTCACTGCTGCTCTTCATCATGTAATTGCTTCTTGAACATTGAGGTATGAAATACTTTATGTACACTAGACATCGATGCTGGAAAGTCTAGTCCATATGAAACAGCCCCAATAAGCTCCAAAATCCAGACTGGTCCAATATATCTCAGCTCAAGCTTCTCTCGCCTCCCAAATCGCTGAACGTCTTTCATAGATGATAAATTTCAGCACTACTAACTCTTCAAATCTAAAACTCCAAATGTCCTCATCTCTTATCTGCATAGCACTTTTGCTGACTCTGAGCAGCTAGAATCTGTTCTCTGATCAAATGTTACTTTCTCAGTAATCTGCCTCATCAGCTCTGGTCTAAGTATTAAACATTTCCCCGGCTCTACCCAATATATAGGCGATCTGCCATGTCTCCCGCACGTTACTTCATTCAAGGTCACACCGATTGTCGTTAGATAATGGATGTCCTAGACGAACTTTATCAGTGGAATATAATCCTCCCAGCTACCTTGAAAGTCAACTACACAAATCCGCAACCTGTTCTTCCAATATCTAATTTACTCTTTCCGTCTGACCATCTGTCGGTGGATAAAGTATATTACAGAAAGATAAATCTGTTACTCAAAAGAAATCTAGTAAACCTTTCCAAAAATGTAAAGTGAACACTGAAATCTCAATCTGACGCTATCGTATCTGGAACTCCATGAAGTTGAATAGTCTTTTGAATGAGTATCCTTTCATACATCTTAGTGGTATAGTTAGTCCTTGCTGGAATAAATGTATTAATTTCATCAGTTTATCCACTATCACCCAAATTGAATCATTCTCTTTCTTTGATTTCAACAATCCCTGCGATAAGATCCATCGAACCGTCCGCCCACCCTACTCCGAAATGGTTAAAGGCTGACGTGATCTTACTGGTCTCTGATGTTCCGTCCTTACTTATTTACAGGTAAGATACTTAGCTACAAAATTCTGAAATCTTCCTACGCACATCACTTCATCCAAAAGTGTCTCTTTAGGCCCTTGTACATTTTAGGGGTCCTTGGATGTACTGATTCGCGAACTCGTAGTCCTTGGTAAACTCAATTCACCTCCTTTGTCTCTGGTTGATTTTCTTCTGGAAGAAAAGATACTTCAATTTCTAATTGTCCGTGAATAATTCATACTGTACTTCATAGAAGTAAAGTCTCTATGACTTCAGTGCAAATACCACTGCTGCTAACTCCAAGTCTTAAGTGAAAATAGGTCTGCTCATGCGCTCTTGATTGCTGCGCGACATATGCTACTACTCTCTAAGTCTGCATCAAAACGTCTTCTAACTCTGACAATGATGTATTTGTGTAGACCACAAATGTCCTGTCGTTGCTCGGAATAATTAGAGCTGGCGCTGTAGACACTTTAGCCTTCAAGGTATCCAAGGCCTTCTGGTACTCCATGCTCCAAATAAATTATACACCCTTCTTCGTAAGGCGTGTAAGAGGTGTCGCAATCATCGAGAAGTCCTGAATGAACTTTCTGTAATATCCAGCTAAACCCAAAAAGCTGCGAATCTCTGTCACCGTCTTCGGTGGTTCCCAATCAAGAATTACCGTGACCTTAGCCGGGTCCACTGCTATGCCCTCTCTACTGATGACGTGGCCCAGAAATCTGACTTCTGAAAGTCAAAATTCACACTTGCTGAATTTAACATAAAACTGAGTTCCTGTAGAGTCCTCAAAGCTAACCGTAGATGCCGCTTGTGTTCTGCCTCCGATCTCGAATGAATGAGAATATCATTGATAAAGAAAATTACAAACTGGTCCAAGAAGGGACGAAAAACCCCGGTTCATAAAATTCATGAACACAGCGGGTGCATTGGTCAACCCAAATGGTGTGACCAGAAATTTAAAAGATTCATATCGAATCATGAAAACTGCTTTGGGAAAATCCATCTCCTGAACCCGCAACTATGATAACCAGAATGAAGATCAAACTTCGGAAAATACTACGCTCTCTGCAACTAGTCGAACAAGTCATAAATCCTAGGTGACGGGTACCTATTCTGGATAGTGATCTTGTTCAATTCCCGATAATCTATACACAATCTTATACTGTCGTCCTCCTTCTTCACGAAGAGGACCGGCGCTTTCCACGGAGAAAGACTCTAACGAATAAAACTCTTAGCTAACAACTCGTCCAATTAGGTCTGAAGCTCTCTCATCTCAGCTAGTGTCATGCGATAGGGTGCGCGGGATATCGGGGCTGTGCCCGACTGCAACTCAATGTAAATCTCAACCTCTCACACAGGAGGTAACCCAGGTATGTCCTGAAAGACATCCTGATAATCTGAGACAACTCTAGTCTCCAACCAATCAGAACTCTGATCCCGTCACATCTCCTCATCGATGAACGCCAGGAGTGACTCCGCAAAGCGATTGCCCTGAGAAGTGGCCACAATCATCTAGGACCCATTGGATGCTCACGATCTGACTATCATCGTGAAGATAGTCAGAATTAATATGGCAGGATGACAACCCATCCATAACAAGAATAACATTAAACTCGGACACATGCAACACTATCAAATCTATAACAAACTCCGACTCACCTAGACTAATAATACACATCCTACAAATGCTCTCCAGAAGCGATACCCCACCTAAAGGGATGGAAAACCGATAATGGGATGTCTAGGGGCTGAGCTACGATTTGGAGTCTAGACATAAAAGCATACGAAATGAAAGAACATGAAGCCCCCGAATCAAAAGGAATACGGGCAGGGAAAAGGATTTATGAGGGACGTACCCTCCACAACTGATCTGCTGCTGGTGTTGGAGAATATGGGACAATCTGTCCTTGGGGAACCTCCTGAACTGCTAGAACCTGCTCCTCGGTCTTTTGCTGCTGCTGATTTGGGCCATTACTCTCCCGATCTCTTGTTGGTGCACTGCGGCACTCTAATGCCTTGTGTCCGACCTTGCGACAGTTAAAACAAGTTCCCCTGAACTTGGCTTGCTGTTGTGCTCTCTGATCCCGTTGGGATTTCTTCTTATGAGGGCCCCGTTGCTGCTGTAGAGGTCCAGTCAAGGGTCTCTTGTTCTTACCCTTGTCTCCAGTATGCCCTCTCTTATTCTTCTGAAACTTAGTCGTCCCATTTTCTTGAAAAAAGGCGGTTCCAGCTACTGATGGTGGTGGTGCAATATGGTTTGCCACAAGCTCCTCGATTGCTGTTATCCTAGCGACTAAGGGAGCCATAAGATCTATCAGGTACTGGGGAGCCTGCTGTGGCTCAGGTAGCGTCTGATGTGGCTCGGGTGGAGTTTGCTGTGGTTCAGCCTGTCCAAATCTCTGAGTACGAGGCATACCATACTCTGACATCTAAGCATATAGCAAAAAGAGTTTCATGAGTCAAAATAGTTATATATATATACTTACATAACGTATCACCATACGATTTTCACAATATACAGTATCCACACAAATACTTTAAGCAAAAATAATGGTCATAAAAAAAATTTTCTCAAAATTTTGAGATATACGTATATATCGTCCTCACTCATGCTAGGAAATCCGTAGCGGACTCTATACCTGAATCCTAAGAAACTCTAACCTAGCTCCACGACTCGACACAGGATGATCCTAAGGATACTGGAACCTAGCTCTGATACTAACTGTGACGCCCCTGGGTTCACACAAGGCTGCAGTCCTAGGTGAAACCAAGAATGTCAAACCTGCCATGCACCACACCGTGCAATAACACGTTTTACCATCACAATTACTATCTCTCTAGTGGAAACAACAACAGGTGTAGGTACAAAGCAAGAAAAAGGTAAATCAACAATACTGGATGAAATGATAGGACATAACGCATCTCATCAACGAAATAAACTGAAGTACATAGTCAAAGTCTGAAAGGAATAAACTGGAGTACATAATCAAAGTCTGAAATACAATAAATCTGAGTAAAGGAAATAAGGCACACAGCCTTTACAACATCTAGAATAAAGTCCTCAAATGTCTAAACAAAGTCTACAGTGGAGCTCCATAAGTAAAATATAACTAAAGTAGACAGCTGACACTAAAGTGCATCGCCATCAACCTGCGACTCTCCGGGCTTCTGGCTCGTTACCTGAAAGGGGGAGGGACAACGAGCGTCAAAGCGCTAGCGAGCAACATCACAACCAACCCCAAGGGATAGGGCTCGTTGTATATGAAAATACAGTTATCACAGAATATATATATAAACAATTGTCCTAATAGTAAGGGGTTTTAGTACTTAGGAAATCTCAACACGAGCATAGGTACGTCGAGCGAAATAATCCAAACAAGGAAACCCTCATGTATATACCTTGTATCTCAAATTGAAAATCCCTATGTACTAAACCCGAGATCTAATACAAGAAACAATAAAGGAAACGAATACAAACCCATCTCTACCGATAAGTGAAATCATGACAAGGCTACCACAAGTGTCACGTCCAACTCACATGAGTGTTATGTCCGAAAACGGTTAAGTGTCCAAA
>BQKN01000063.1:199012-224584 GCA_022839385.1 Asparagus kiusianus
GGTGAGAACTCAATTAAGCACAACTCTTAGTCACAAACCCACAACCCCAAATTATACTATGAATGTAAATACACTAAGCTCAATAGGTTGTGTGTGAACAAAGAGTATCAAAAAAACGATTAAACTAAACTCAATATAAATCTAGCTTATGGAAATTATAATCAAAATAATAAATTGCTAGATGAGTTTAGAAACACTTCTCTAAAGATGACAAGAGAGTAGGAGAAGAGTGAATGCTCAAACACCAAAGGATGATCTCCACTTGCTCTTGTGAAATTGAATTTCACAAACTCAAACACACTCAAATGCTTAAAAGCTCATAAACACACTTTAAACAAACTTAAACCCTTGATTAAAAGTTTCTTAAACTTGTTTTTAAAACTCTCTTCATTAACTTAAAAAGAGATCAGCAATGGGGTATATATACTCACTTGAAACCTCAGCCAAAAACCCCAAGCCAAAAGACAAAAACAACCCCCAGCAAACAACGCAGGAAAATAGCCGTTAGGAGACAACGGCTACATTGTCGGTCGACCGGAAATATCGTCGGTCGACTGATGGATCTTTCGGTCGACTGGACCGGTCGACCGACAGACTCTATATCGCATTCTGACGAAAGAACAAACGGGCGGTCGACCGGTTCGGTCGACCGAATACTGATACTTCAGAAAATGAGTTTGAAAACTGTTTTTCTGATTTTAAAACCCTGTTTAAAAATATCAAATAAATTCTAAAAAATGTAAAACTTTGGGAAATGATTGTAGACATAATAATAAACATGCTACAATGACTGGTTTCTAAAAAGGACTTCCCAAATGAAAAATATCATCATTTTGCAAATATGTTCAAAAACATGAAAACCTGAAAATTGATATTTTGATATTTTGACTCAAACAACATTTTGAAACCTTATGAAATGATTGTATAGACTTGATAAAAGATATAACATGTTGTTATGAAGTCTATAACCTAGAAATATAATATTTTCATAAGATTGCATATTCTATGCAATATATTCAAAACACCAAATATGATTTCATTAAATATAAGCTTGTTAAAGGTGAAATCATATATGGGCATATAAACATGAAAAATCAAAACTATGTATGTATATATATATAAAACTATATATATGCATAGAAACCAAAACTTATGTATATATATATTACTATATATACATACGAAGAAACTAATAAATGTGTGTGTATAGATATTGAGCTTAACGTACTTAACACACATAATATAAATCCTAAACTAAATTACCCAAGCTTAATCTTGATCTTCATTGTAGCTCAACTTGGTACACGTTGCGGATGAAGCTTGAACTTGATCTTTAACTTGAATTGTATGTTGCTTCGCTCCACATTTTCGCCAACCTCCGTTTGATATCGTCGTTAAAGCGCTATTCTATCTATCCTCCAACTACGTTGTTTGTCTATAATAAATAAGATAACACAAATACTAGACAAACAATATTAGTGGTAAATTGTTTGTTAAACATCATCAAAACAAGAAGGCCAACACTCTCAACAAATCCCATGTATTAAATGAAGAATATATGTAAGAGCCAAAAAGCTCAAGCCCAAAGTCAAATGAAAAAAAAACTTCGGTCAATATTGAAGAGCAGTACACATTGATGCCATCATCGAATGTGGTATCAATGCCCGCATCGATGCTCACATAGATGCCAGCATCGATGCTGGTATCGATGCCAACAACAATCTGTTACGAATCAATGGCTGAAATTCAAGGATTTTGGATAAGAATTCAATCCAATGGCTCACATTCATTGATGTTTACTATAAATATGGGTAAAGAGTAAGGGGTTAAGGGTGTGAAAAATTTTATAACTATATTTGGAGATGAGAGTTACTCTTAATTGAGAAGACCTTCCAAAATTATAACTTTTTGTTGCAATCAATAAATTTTTTTTCACCACTTTAAATTTTCTTCTCTTTGTTTGATGAAGATGATAATGGAGATGAAGATCAATTTGAAGGTTTACTTTTATTTTATTTTTCTCTTTTATTTTTTATTTCTTTTTAGTAATTTCTTTCTTATTGCTTATTAGTTTATATTTACATTCATGTCTTGTAGAGTAGATTTATTTTTTTGTCTTTATTTTATTTTGTATTTTAATTTGTAGAGTAGATTTATTTTCTTACATAATCTAGATTTTCATTTTTTATAATTTAGTTAGATTTATTTCTTGTTCATAGTGTAGATTTCCTTATTTTCATTTTTCTTTTTTGTAATTAGTTCTTATTTTATTTTATTTTTTCTTGCTTTTCTTTCTTAAAATATGGAACTAACTCTTGTAGGAATTTTAGAATTGCATGGAACTAGCCTAATTTCCTTTATATTATGAGAATTATTCTCTTGCACTTAAAATGATCATGTATAAGATAATCAACTAGAGAACTAATTAGTAGAAAAAGAATTTGATAATCTATGCTTAACTTGAGTCGTTTGATAGGTTATGCTTATGAATTCTAGAATTAATATCTTGTTGTTATTTTTATCATGATTATTAATTTTTTACTTAGATGATAATTTGATAGGTTATACTTTCTTTAAATGGTTTAACAGTCTGTGCCTAATAAATCTAAAGTGAAAGATTATAAAAAAAGAATAGTTCATATTTTATAATTGAAATTAACTAGTGGATTCAATTCTAGATTTCTCATATTTTTAATTGAATCATCCATCTTTTCTTTCTTGGTTTTTCCTTAGTTCTTGATTTTCTCTTATTTGTTTCTTGATTTTTATTTTCTTATGATTTTATTTATTCTTTTATCACATCCACTCTTCATTTCTATCATATAAAATCTCATTTATTGACTTTTACACATATTCACAACACTCCTCATATCTCTTCACAATCACAGTTTTCTTCACTCCTAACTGTCACGCACACAACATAAGAACCAATTTTAATTTTCTCCTAGACCTTCCTCATGGGATCGATTACTTTTTATACTATAACTTGATTGGTTGTGTATTTGCAACTTTTGGTACATATTTATGTCCCATCAATGGCTTAATAAAAGTGCAAGTGAACCTTCAATTTATATGAAGACAAATGATCAAAATTTTCTCATCATATGTATGTATGTAGATGACTTAATATGCGTAGTGAATGATTTAAAGATGATGGCAGATTTTAGAGGATCCATGATGAAGGAGTTTGAGATGATAGATTTGGGTCTCATGAAGTACTTCCTTGGCATTCAAGTGAAGCAAGCTAAGGGAGAGATTTTTATCTCTCAGGAAAAGTACATTGATGATTTATTAAAGAAATTTTTGATGACAAATTGCAAACCAATGACTACTTCGATGACTGCAAGTGAGAAGCTAAGGTAGGATGATGGAGCAAAGTGTTGGAAATTTATCAAAACAAATGTTATAACATGCAAATTAAATAAGTAAGATAAGAAAATCAGTCCTGACGGGAGCAGTCGTGTAATCACTACCCTAGAAGATTGAGAATCCGCCTATCGCTCTGGCGCAAATAGTTCCCTCCTCCCTAGCAGTAAAAGCCCCGAGAAATGGCTGGCCTCTGTATTCGGGCGAGAGTACAGAGCTTCAGCTCAGATGAAGAAGATTGCCTAAAAAATTATAATAACAAAAATTATAGAGGGGAAAAAACAATTTAAAAAAACAGAGGAGAGGAGAAAAAGCTGTATTTTCTTGTACTTATGAAATGTGAATAAGGGGTGTGCATTTATAGGGTTGAGGGAGAGAGAATTATTTTCCAATTTTTGATGTGGGACTAAAACACAAAGGCAAAATTGCCTTTTCTCAATAAATATCCAACCGTCCTCCCCAAAAGGCAATATTGACTGAAAACTCAAAATCAATAAATAAATCAAGAAATCATAAAACAAATATAGGTTGGACAACCTATTTTATCGTGAATTCGGGAGAGGTAGCTTCCGGCTTTAAACCTTTTCTTAGTGAGTTTATTGCCACCTGAGGGACATAATGGACTAGGCCTTAAATTAGGCCCCTTAAATCAGGTATTGACAAAAACATGCACAATACGTCTTTATCTATTGAACAAATCAGGTTGAGCATTAAAGGCCATGCTCATAATAACCAACTCATGAGAGTTTTTAGGGGTTACCCCAGCCTCCCCCAACCGTGACCATCATGATTTCTCTCACGTAGGTAAGTCCTCAAAGGGTACTACAGCTGTTTATTTAATACCCCCCATAATACACACGTTGAATTTATTAAGAGTAAAACTTAGCCTAGTCAGCTGTATCATAAGAGCATCGTCATCATAGAGAAGAGGTAGTAGCACAAGCTATATAGTGATATATGAATATATCTGGGTCGATGCTCCACACGAGTATCACTAGTCCAGCTTGTTTCTACCACATTGAACCAACATTGGGACTAAGTCTCCAACTAAGGATTGAGTTACCACTATCAGTGACCTCTCTTATGGGCTTAACCCCATCTCCCTCGATGAATCTAGAACCACACTCTTGGATAATCCCTGAGTCAAAGGGTCAACAAGATTCTTTTTAGACTTTACAAAGTCTAGAATCACAACTTTGCCTAGTAGGCATTGTATATATTTATCAAGTTATTTTATAATTAGTCCTTTATTTGACATCAAGTCCCCTTCTTGTTTAAGTTATTTTTCAAATCAATCTTTCCAGGAAAGAGTACAGGAAGCAAGAGGAGGGATTGATTTGAAACAACTTATAAGGATAAAGGACCTAATAGAAATTTTAATTATTTGATGGACTGATTTTAATATAACTTCAGTGATTTAGAATTTTTATTCATCATATAGATAGAAGATATAAGATATACCTCTTGATTTGATTTTCCAGGACATTGATTCATCACATCTCATGTAACTAGGCATATTAGTTGACAGAGCATATTTATATCAACTCTAATCATTTCCTAAAATCTCAAGAGAAAGCATTATACATGTAGTCAAATGAAGAGCTATAAAATGATTCTTTTAGTCACTATCAAAACATGTTAGCATAGTTATTGATGTCTCTTATCAATAAACAATGGATTATAATAATTAGACATTTTCATTTTAAATGTCTAAACAAATTTGATATGTGCTCATGTCAAGTAGAAATTGTAATGATTAAATATTATCAAGGAAAGAATAGAAAACAAAAGCACAAAGGGTTTGTCATTACTTCTGGGTTCTTTGGGAACACAATATGTTGTACATTTAAATAACTAAATCCTAACATTGCTAATAGAACCTTTAGAGTTCAAAAGATAGAGGAATCAATTTAGCAATAAGAAAATTAAACAACAATTTTGAATGCAACATGTAAGCATAAAAGGTCATGGTCTATGAGCATAAAAGATCGTATTCTATGTCTGAAAATATAACTGCATAGGGTTTATACAGATTAGAAATCAATCCATAAAATGGAACTAAAATACTTTAGTTATATCTTCACATGCATGCATATGCACATATAAGAATGGCATTACTAATAGATATATGCAAAGCATTAAAGAGAACCTTATAATAGGATTTTGTATCTTAAAATATACATCATACTTCATATACATAATTTTTAAATTTTCCTATTATAAGAGGTCGTAAATTTGGTTGCCTTCGAAGGGACCATCCAAATTTAAATTGGTTGCCTACAAAAGAGACCTTCCAAATTTAAATTGGTTGTCTACAAATGAGACCATCCAAATTTACATGGTCATTTTCTAGTACCACCTCTTAAACATATCATTTTGATATTTTAACATAACCCACACACACGCACACACACACACACGTGTTTTAAAATTTTACAAGTGCATTCTTGCATAAAACTTTTAATTAATCATGTAACAAATGCAAGGGGTCTAATATGACATATGAATATCCATCATAATGCAATAAAAGAGATAACCTTTATATTTGAAGATTTAAAATATAATCTTCCATATAAAACTAATATTTAAATGTATGCATTTTATCAGACATGTACAATCATGTATGTAGTCTGACTTTGGAAAATCTGAAGCTAGAAATTTATATCAGAATATAAATAATGCTCTATAGGTCCACAAAAGAAAATAACATTAATAGGTATACCTGCTGCAGACAACTACCACATAAGTTGCTGAACAAATCTGCATTCACTTTTATCCCCTTCTGTCTAAGCTTGTTAGATGCATAAATAATCCAATGTATGGAATTATTACTAATAGAAGGCGCTATGCTGATAGGTTAAAGAAATGAAAGTATTAAACCATGAATAAATTTAGATATTTCAAAGCATCTATTTTGTTCTCTATAGATGATGGCAGAAATAATAAAACAGAATTTGAAAACTAACCAGCCATATGAATGTGATTTAAATTGTAAAAGACTTTGTGGTTGTCATAGTTATATTCTTATAGACGCTTTCTGATTGTTCAATAATTAACTATTTCAATATGACTGTTGATTGTTTATATTATTTATTTATTTGAAACTATGAGATGACATTTAGATTTTGTTCTGTATACTTTTGTTTTAACAAGATGAACTTTGACTACTCTACTTTGGACATCGGATTTTTGAGAGTGTACTCATGTACATTGTTGCTCTCAGATTTTATTTTAATTCTTTCTATTTATTTAGTTAGCAAAAAAAATGCTTCATTTACCAAAAACAACCTATACATGCCAGAGAGAACTTACTATCTCATATTATAAAGTTGTACGTAATGTGTATAAACGCATGAGACAATGAAACAAAGCTTTTCATGCAAAAATATCGTCCATAGAATATACGATAAAATCACAATGTGTCAAAGTAACTCAGACTAAGAGACAGAGAAAAAGGATGCAAAATTCCAAAGTCCATGAATAATTTATAGCAATTAATCAATTACAGGTTACAATTAATTGTAATTAACTGTTAAAATTAATTAGCAGTAATTGATTACGAATTAACAGCAATTAAATAAATGCAATAATTAACAGTAATTAAAGCAATTAATTACAGCAATTAATTAAATTAATAGAAATACTTCCTTTCCATTGTACAACCGTTTCGGATGAACAGTAACCAAAATAAATTTAAAAGACCATCTATTTTTACAAATGAATCCCGTGTACAACCGTTTGGTCAACATAAACAAATGCTTCCTTTCCATTGTACTTATTACAATCTGAAGGGTTATTTGAGTAATTTTTGTTATGACCGTGTCCGTGCACCACATGCGCCCAAGAGGGTTCATAACCCTAGGGCTTTGAGCTTGAATGATAGGGGTCATATCCCTAACTAATCCGGCACCAAGAATGCTTGGGTGCCAAAATCTTTTTAAAACCAAGAACTGTATTATTTTTTATTTTTCTTGGTTTGAAAAATTATGTTTTAATTTTTTTTGAATATGAAAATAATTTTTCTTTGATCAATTCTTTTGTTTCATGATTATTAGTTTTGATTTTTGTTGAGAGGTTTGTATTTATATAACCCCCAGATTTATTGGGTGTTTATTCCCAAATCTTGTTTACCGGGTGGTAAAATATTTATATGGGTTGGAACAAGATTAATAGCTTGATATATTGTTGCCTCTCTTGCATTTTGTTAAAAAAATTTGTTTTGATTTGTTGTTTTGAATTCATTATATAGCACAAATAGATGATTCAAATTTTAAATATGTTTTATAATGTATTTTTATGTGGTTTGATCAAGTTCTACAAAGAAAACTTCCTTTATTGATCAAATATTATTTTGGGTTTAAATTTTGATTTATGATTTCATTTGAGTGATTTGTTTTCATTTAAAAACTTTTCACATGATTCTCATATTCTTTTTCTTTTGATTTCATAAATCTGCTTTTAAACATGGTTTTTATGTTTGTGTAATGAGTCACTATTTCATAATGACATATCAATATGTGTTCTCATTGTCTTTTTGTATGTGAGTTGTACCTAGCATGTTTTTTATTTCTATGTTTGCTCACATATGTATGCCTTAGTATTCATTGCATATATTCCATAAGATATTTTTATAGGGGGAGCAATCCCTATATTTGTTTTATACTCACCGTGCTTATAGGTAGGGGGAGCCTTCGCTCTCTTATCATTTTTCCCTTTTTGATGTTGTCAAAGGAATAGAAATATTGTGAGTATATATTGATTTGGTTATATGCATGATAATTCTAATTTACATATTAATTTCTATTTATGCATATATCTCTTTTTGTAAATTGTTTGTCATCATCAAAAAGGGAAGATTGTTGGGTCCTTTTGTTTTGATAATATTTAACAAACAATTTACCACTAATTTTGTTTGTCTAGTGTTTGTGTTTTGTATTTATTCTAGGCAAACAATAAGTTGGAGGATGGATGGAATCAAGCATTCACGATCATATCCAATGGAGGTTGGCGGAATAATGGAATGAATCCTATGTAATTCAAGTTGATCCAAGTTCAAGCTTCATCCGCAAGTTTACCAAGTCGAGCTTATTGAAGACCTTCATCAAGCTTGGGTAATTTAGTTTAGGTTTTATATTATAAGTGTTAGTACTTTAAGCTCAATTATACACACACACACACACACACGTTTTCGTTTTTGTATATATATAGTTATATATATACATATATGTTTTGGTTTAGCTATACAGATATGAAACAATATATATCTTTATATATGCTTTTATATATTTCATTTTCTATTGTATTTGGAAAAGTATTATGTTTTTGGTTTATATGGTTTATAGACTTAACAACTATAGTTTATACTTTTTATCAAGTCTATAAAATCATTTTACAAAGTTTCAAAACTTAGTTTATGTCAAAACATCAAAATTCAAGTATCTCATGTTTTCGTGTTTTGGACATATTTGCAAAATGATGATATTTTACAAATGGGAGATGCATTTTGAAAACTAAATTTTATAACATGTATATTATCATGTTTACAATCATTTCCTAAAGTTTTACATTTTTCTGGTTTTATTTGCTATTTTTAAAAGAGGTTTGAAAATCAGATTTCTGTTTTAAAACAGGCTGATAACTTGTTATCAGTCGACTGGTAAGTCGATCGATGACATCAGTCGACTGATGTGTCGACTTAAGAAAACGCCTGGAATGTCGAAAAGTTTCTATTTTGTTTTGGTCGGCTGACCAGTCGACTGGTGAGATCATCAGTCGACTGATAAGGTCGTTAGTCGACTGGTGAGCTGAAAAATACCTCTAATGATCAGCTCATCAGTCGACTGATGGAAGCCGTCAGTCGACTGATGGCATAACGGTAATTTTTTTTGAGCCTTTGTCATGTTTTGGTTTTTTGGTCTTTTTGCTGGGGTTTCTTGATCTTTGGGGTTTCCTATAAATTCCCCCACATATCCTCAGTTCTATTTACTTATGAGAAAAGTTTTACAAGGGTTTTAAAAGTTTGTTTAGTTTGTTTAAAGGTGTTTAAGCCTTGTTTAAGTGTTTTGTTTGTAAAGACAATTTCACAAGAGCAAGTGGAGATCATCTATTGGTGTTTGAGCATTCACTCTTCTACCTCTCTCTTGTTATCTATAGAGAAGTTTTCTAAACTCAATTTCTAGCTTTGTATTTACATTGTTTGTTGATTATCATCTCTATAAGCTAGGTGTTCATAATTGAGTTTAGTTTGATTTTGTTTTATTAAATCTCATTGTTACACACACCCACATTGAGCTTTTAGTATTTTTATACATAGTATTTTTGGGTTGTGGGGAGTGTGACTTAGAGAGTGAGCCTATATTATGTTCTCAACTATTATAAAGAACAAATTTATTTGTATTATGAGCCTAATTGTGTTGAACACTTTGTAATACACTTGTACACCGAGAGGAGTGTGTGGTGAGCGACGGGGTCGTCCCAAGAGGAGTGGGGTAGGTGGTAATGCCTAGAGGTAGGTTGTAATTCCTAACACTTGAGGGAGACACGGGCTAGAGACCAACACTTGAGGTGGTAGTGAGTGTGATTGCAAGAGTGTGAATTGTAAAGTTTTCAGTGAACTAGAAAACCGAGTGTGAGGTGTAAACGTTATTCGGGTGAGCGTAGAAAACCAAATTATGATAGTAGAGATTGTTAGACCCTAAAGGAGGGTAATTAGGGTCTTGTGCTAATCTAATCCGATTTTATGCCAATTAAAACAAGTTATCCTGGCAAGTATGAAATACAACAAGATATATGAGTAGGATAAGCAATATGAACAAAGGAATATATCCTATATGATAAAATTATATGCAAGGATATATAAACTAGCACAAGATGATATATCCTATCAAAGAGATATACAATATGATATATGCAAGGATATGTAAACTAACACAAGGGTAAACAATATGAACTAGATAGTGGATGATATAAAAATGAGCAAAGCACAATGGCGATATAAGATATGAACATAAATATAAATGAACGCCAAAGCACACTCAAACACAATCAAATGATCACGGAGTTCGGACCTTCCGTCCTACGTCTCCGCTCCCCTCTCCCGGGGAGAAATCCACTATCACAACCGGGTTTTCTACGCTCACCCGAATAACGTTTACACCTCACAATGTTAGTTTTTAACGCTCACTAATCAACGTTCACTCCTCACACTCGGTTTTATAGTTCACCGAAACTCCACAACACACTCGGTTTTCTAACTCACCGAAAACCTTACACCACTCACAATGTAACAAATATAAATTTGTTCTCTACAATAGATGAGAACACAATTAAGCACAACTCAATGTTACAATCTCTCACAACCCTAATATACTATGTATGCAAATACAATAAGCTCAAGTGGGTGTGTGTAACAATGAGATAATATAATCAAATCTAAACTCAATATAAAAACTAGCTTTAAAGAATGATAATCAAATAACTAAGCAAATGTAAATCTAGATAGAGTTTAGAAAACTTCTCCAATAGATTACAAGATGGAGAGATGGAGATTGGAGCCCAAACAAGAAGATGATCTCCTCCACTTGTGAAAACAATCTTCAAACCAAACAAACACTAAAAACACATTTAAACCCTTATTTAAAAACTTGTGTAAAACATTCTTGGATGGGTATAAGAACTAAGGTTCATGGGGGTATTTATAGCCTCCCAAGACCTCAACCAAAAACCCCAAACAAAAGACCAAAAAGTCCCAACCAACGGCTGCAAGAAAATAGCCGTTAGGATGGAAAAGACAGCATGGCGGTCGATCGTAACATTCTCGCGGTCGACCGCGAGGCATATGCAAAGCTGAGTAACTTCTAGAGAGTTTGGCGGTCGACCGTGGCGGTCGATCGCGGTACTGTAGCACTATGTGTCAGCTTTGTAAAATTAATTAAAAATAGTAAATTAGCTCTAAAAGTTATGACATTTTTTGGGAAGGTTCTATACATGTAGTAAACTTGTTAGAGAAAGAATTTATGAAAAATCATTTCTCATTTGAGAGAAATAAATGTTTGAACACAGATATACAGTTTCTAAAAATCTGCTGACATACACGATTTTGTAAAATCAATTGGGCACAGTAAATCAACTCCAAAAATAGTAAAATTTTGCGAGAAGTTTCTAAACATATATATAAACATTTTAAAGAAAGAATTTCTTAAATATCACTTCCCATTTGTGAAAACTCATCTGTTTTGTAAAAACATGCACGAACATGCACGAACGAAAAACATGATTTTGTAAATTCAATTAAACATAACAAATCAATTTCAAATTTGATGAAACTTTGGGAAATGTTTGCAAATGTGATTTTGAACATGTTACAAAAAAGAATTTTCCAATTTGCTTTTTCCAATTGTGGAATCTTATTATTTTACAAAATCACATAAGTATGGACTTGTAAAAGCTTGATCTTGACAAAATGAGTTTAAACAAAGTTTTAAAATTTTTTTAATAGATTTATAAACTTGATAAATGATATAAAATAATGTCATTAAGTCTATAATCCAAAATGACAATAAACCAAACCAAACGTGTGTGTGTGTGATATTGAGCTTGAAGTATTTAACACACATAATATAAAACCTAAACTAGATTATCCAAGCCGATCTTGATCTTAAATAAGCTTGACTTGGTACACTATGTGGATAAAGCTGAATTTGGATCTTGAACTTGAATTGCATAAGCTTCACTCCATAATTCCTCCAACCTCTGTTTGATATCATCGTTGAAGTGCTATTCCATCCATCCTCCAACTCGTTGTTTGCCTAGAATAAATACGAAAACACAAACACTAGACAAACAACATTAGAAGTAAATTGTTTGCTAAACATCATTAAAACAAGAAGGTCAATAATCTCCCCCTTTTTGATGATGACAAACAATTTACAAAAAGGATATATGCATGAAAGGAAATGAATATACAAAGTATAATATATCATGCATATAAACAAGAAAGAATGTACTCACAATATTTTTCCCCCTTTGACAACATCAAAAAGGGGACAAAAGGATAAAGAGAGCGAAAGCTCCCCCTTTCAATAAGCATAGGTGAGTATCAAACAAGTATAGGGATTGCTCCCCCTATGAAAAAGCCATATAGAATATAAGCAATAAAAGATCATGGCAAACATGTGAGTATGCATACATGCTAAATATTACTCACATGCTACAAGGTAATGAGGACATATGAATATATCAATAAGAAAAAATAGTGTCTCATTAACACAAAAAAATAAAAACCATGTAAAAATAGATTTATGAAAACAAATGAAATCATAGATCACAAATCAATCATAAAAGAATATAAAACCAAATCATCATTGATTTTTAAAAATCAAGAGAGGCAACTATATCTTGCTCTTGAGCTAGTATCAACCCATATGAACATTTTAGCACCCGGTAAACAAGATTTGGGAATAAATACCCAATAATCCGGGGGGTTATATAAATACAAACCTCTCATCAACACAAGATCAATAATCCTCTCATCAACACAAGATCAATAATCATGAAAACAAAAAAGATTTGATCAAAAAAAATTTGTTTTCATAACAAAAAGATTTTAAGACATAATTTTCAAAACCAAGAAAAAAAATAAGAACACTAAAATTCTTGATTTAAAATTTAAATTTGTTTTGGTACCGAAGAACTCTTGGTACCAAAATATTTAGGGACATGACCCCTATCATTAAAGCTCAAAGCCCTTAGTTTATGAACCCATTTGGGCGCATATGGTGCACTAACACGGTCAAAGCAATATTCATTCAAATGACCCTTCCGATTGCAATTTGTACAATGAAAGAGATCCATTTGTTTTTATGGACCTTTAGCTCGTGCACAGAAATCATTTGCAAATAAATATTTTTCTTTTAAATTATATTGCAAATGAGAAACATTATTAAACAAAGGTGGTTTACTTGAGAAATTTGGCAAGTTTGAATATTTTTTTAAATCATAACAAAACTTTGCCAAATGGCCAAATCTACCACAAATATCACATTTAAAAACATGTGGTCTACTAGAAACATTTGGCAAATAAGATTTTCCTTTTAAATCAAAACAATAATCAGCCAAATGACCAAAACGACCACAATGATCACATCTATACACATGAGCATGCTTATGATGAACAATGGGTGCATGTGTGTGTACATGTGATGAAGAAACTTGATGAGATGCACAAGAAGCATTGATATTTTTATGTTTGTGTGCATCATAGCAAAATTTAGATAAATGACCTTTTCGGCCGCAATTAGAGTATTTGTAAACTTTGCTATATATGTGTGCATAATGAGTGGATGATTTCTTAGACTTGACACACATATCCATAAGCCTCTTATGATTATCAAAGTTGAATCTAAAGATGAAATGCGATTATTCATAAGATTCAATTCTTCATTTTTAGGCACATATGCATTTTTAGAAGTAGAACATAAATAGTCATTTATAAAGGAAGCATTATCATTTTGTATGTTCTCTACTTCTAACATGGCATTATTTTTGTCATAAGTCAAGTTAGCAATATCCAATTTTAAGTTTTTATTTTCCAAATTTAACATATCATTGTTTTCTTGAATAGTAATACTTTCTTGAGAAATGATATCAAATTTGGAAGCTAACTTCTCATGATCAGATTTTAAATCTTCATGCTTGCTTTTTAAATCAATAAAATCATTTTGCAATTTGTTAAAGACATGTAATAATTTTTTACTAGCACAAGCAAGTTCATCATTAGGTAAATTATTAATAGATTCAAACTCGCAAACCTCACTAGGGCTATCGCCTAGTGCTCGAGTGCATGAAGCTCCTTTAGAACTTGAAGTGGGATCCTCCAAAGCTTGTCGGATCGCCTCCAAGTCTCCTTGATGTGCTTCTATGAATTTCCATAATGTATAAGCGCTATCAAAAGAATCAAGCTTGTTAGACATAAATGAATCAAATGCATTTAATAAAAATTCTAACATAAGCTTGTTCATAATAAACATCTTTTTATCATGTTTGCTCCACTTAGATTTCTCCAACGTGGGCACAATATAAGCACAATCAATGTTTTCCCATAAATTGATATTTTTAGATTGAACAAATATTTTGAATCTAAAGCACCATTGAGCATAAGGGAAAACATTAAATTTAGGAGCAATACTAGAATCATAGCCTAAACAAGATTGCATCATTCATATCCATAATTTGTAAAAATATGCAAGCAAGATACAAATACAATCAAAATAAGATTAGCACAAAAAATTAACTTGGATCTTTAACTCAAGGCGATTAGACCTTAAATCAAAGAGCACCAAGCTCTGATACCAATTGTTAGACCCTAGAGGGGGGTGATTAGGGTTTTATGCTAATCTAATCTGATTTTATGCCAATTAAAACAAGTTATCCTAGCAAGTATGAAATACAACAAGATATATGAGTAGGATAAGCAATATGAACAAAGGAATATATCCTATATGATAAAATTATATGCAAGGATATATAAACTAGCACAAGATAATATATCCTACCAAAGAGATATACAATATGATATATGTAAGGATATGTAAACTAACAAAAGGGTAAACAATATGAACTAGATAGTGGATGATATAAAAATGAGCAAAGCACAATGGCGATATAAGATATGAACATAAATATAAATGAACGCCAAAGCACACTCAAACACAATCAAATGATCACGGAGTTCGGACCTTCCATCCTACGTCTCCGCTCCCCTCTCTCGGGAAGAAATCCACTATCACAATCGGGTTTTCTACGCTCACCCGAATAACGTTTATACCTCACAATGTCGGTTTTTAACGCTCACCGATCAACGTTCACTCCTCACACTCGGTTTTATAGTTCACCGAAAACTCCACAACATACTTGGTTTTCTAGCTCACCGAAAACCTTACACCACTCATAATGTAACAAATATAAATTTATTCTCTACAATAGATGAGAACACAATTAAGTATAACTCAATGTTACAATCTCTCACAACCCTAATATACTATGTATGCAAATACAATAAGCTCAAGTGGGTGTGTGTAACAATGAGATAATATAATCAAATCTAAACTCAATATAAAAACTAGCTTTAAAGAATGATAATCAATAACTAAGCAAATGTAAAGCTAGATAGATTTTAGAAAACTTCTCCAATAGATGACAAGATGGAGAGATGGAGATTGAAGCCCAAACAAGAAGATGATCTCCTCCACTTGTGAAAATAATCTTCAAACTAAACAAACACTAAAAACACACTTAAACCCTTATTTAAAAACTTGTTTAAAACATTCTTCGATGGGTATAAGAACTGAGGTCAATGGAGGTATTTCTAGCCTCCCAAGACCTCAACCAAAAACCCCAAACAAAGACCAAAAAGTCCCAACCAACGGCAGCAAGAAAATAGCCGTTAGGATGGAAAAGACAGCACGGCGGTCGACCATGACGTTCTCGTGGTCGACCGCGAGGCATATGCAAAGCTGAGTAACTTCCAGAGAGTTTGGCGGTCGACCGTGGTGGTCGACCGCGGTACTGTAGCACTATGTGTCAGCTTTGTAAAATAAATAAAAAATAGTAAATTAGCTCCAAAAGTTATGAAATTTTGTGGGAAGGTTCTAGACATGTAGGTGAACATGTTAGAGAAAGAATTTCTTAAAAATCATTTCTCATTTGAGAGAAATAAATATTTTAACATAGATATACAGTTTCTAAAAATCTGCTGATATACACGATTTTGTAAAATCAATTGGGCACAGTAAATCAACTCCAAAAATGGTAAAATTTTGAGAAAAGTTTCTAAACATGTATATAAACATTTAAAAGAAAGAATTTCTTAAATATTACTTCCCATTTGTGAAAAATTATCTGTTTTGTAAAAACATACACGAACGAAAAACATGATTTTGTAAATTCAATTAAACATAATAAATCAATTTCAAACTTGATAAAACTTTGGGAAATGTTTACAAATGTGATTTTGAACATGATAAAAAAAAGAATTTTCCAATTTGCATTTTCAAATTGTGGAATCTCATTATTTTGCAAAATCACATAAGTATGGACTTGTAAAAGCTTGATCTTGACAAAATGAGTTTAAACAAAGTTTTAAAAACTTTTCCATAGATTTATAAACTTGATAAAAGATATAAAATAATGTCGTTAAGTCTATAATCCAAAACGACGATAAATCAAACCAGACGTGTGTGTGTGATATTGAGCTTAAAGTATTTAACACACATAATATAAAACCTAAACTAGATTACCCAAGCCGATCTTGATCTTAAATAAGCTTGACTTGATACACTATGCGGATAAAGCTGAATTTGGATCTTGAACTTGAATTGCATAAGCTTCACTCCACAATTCCTCCAACCTCCGTTTGATATCATCGTTGAAGTGCTATTCCATCCATCCTCCAGCTCGTTGTTTGCCTAGAATAAATACGAAAATACAAACACTAGACAGACAACATTAGAAGTAAATTGTTTGCTAAACATCATCAAAACACGAAGGTCAACAGAGATCTCCTCGAGGTGAGGAGCAGAGACGTAGGTTGTGGGGACTGAACTCCATGATCATATCGTTTGTTTGCGTTTGTCATTGGCGTTCCTTTATATTCGTGCTTATCATTTATATCGCCTTTGTCAATTACGTGTTGTTTATATTGCCCTATCACTTTAGTAGTTTGTTTAACCTTGTTTTACTTGTATATCCTTACACATATATTTGTAATATATCATTCTTGCTAGGATATATGGTTAATAAGTTTTTAATTTAGCATAAATCGGATTAGATTAGCATAAACCCTATTCACCCCCCTCTAGGGTTTCTTCCTAGTGGCATTAGGATACTTTCATTTGGTATCAGAGTTGGGTGCTCTTTGATTTAATGTCTAATCGCCTTGTTAAAAATCTAAGTTATCTTTTTGTGCTAATCTAATTTTTAAGATTTATTGTTATCTTGCTTACATACATATAGATATTATGGACATGCATTGTGCACCTTGTTTAGGCTATGATCCTAATGTTGCTCCCAGAATAGATAATTCTCCTATGACCAATGGTGCTCTAGATTTAATATATTTGTTAGATCTAGACATTTTAATTTATGAGAAGTTATTGAAGATGCTTATATTGTGCCCACTCTAGAGAAATCCAAGTGGAGTAAAAATGATAAAAGATTATTTACAATGAACAAGATTTTGTTAGAATATTTGTTAAATGCTTTTGATTCATCTATATCTAATAGGTTTGTTCATTTTGATAATGTTTACACCTTATGGAAATTTATTGAAGCACATCAAAGGGACTTGGAGGCGATCCGATAAGCTTTGGAGACTTCCTCTTCAAGTTCCAATGGAGCATCATGCACACGGGCACTAGGCGGTAGCCCTAGTGAGGTTCTCGAGTTCGAATTCAAATATAATGTATCTAGTGAAGAACTTGCGTGTGCTTCTAAAAAATTATTGCATGCCTATAGCAAATTGCATCATATCTTTTTAGACTTAAAAAGCAAGCATGAAGATTTAAAATCCGATCATAAGAAGTTAGCTTCCAAATTTAATATCATTTCTCAAGAAAATGTTGCTCTTAAAGAAAACAATGATTTGATAAATTTGGAAAATAATATTTAAAATTGGATATTGCTAACTTGACTCATGACAAAAATAATATCATGTTAGAAGTTGAGAACATAAAAAATAATACTGCTTCTTTCATAAATGACTATTTATGTTCCACTTCTAATGTTAATGCTAATATGCCCAATGATGAGTTGAACAATGTTAAAAACCGCATTTCTTCTTTAGATTCAACTCTAACCACATGCATTAACAACCATAAGAAACTTGTGGATATATGTGCCAAGTCTAATGCAAAATCATCCACTCATTATGCACACATATATAGCAAAGTTTACAAGTGTTTAATTTACTGCCGAAAAGGTCACATTGCTAAATTTTGCTATGATGCACATAAACCCACTAAGGTTCTTATTATTTCCTTTTGTACATCTCATAAGGTTTCTTCATCACATGTACACACACATGCACTTAAAGTACATCATAAGCATGCTCATGTGTATCAATGTGATCTTTGTGGTCGTTTTGGTCATTTGGCCAAATATTATTTTGATTTGAAAAAAAAAATCTTATTTGCCAAATATTTCTAGTAGACTACATGTTTTTAAATATGATATCTGTGGTAGGTTTGAAAATCTTATAAAATTTTGTTATGATATGCAAAAAGCTTCTAAGTTGCAATATGTTTCAAATAGACCATTGTTTAAAAATATTTCTCATTTGCAATATAAATTTATAAGACCATCTACTTTTGCAAATGAATCCTGTGCACAACCATTTGGTTAACATAAGCAAATACTTCCTTTATATTATACTTATTGCAATCGGAAGGGTCATTTGAGTAATTTTTATTATGACCGTGTCTGTGCACCACATGCGCCCAAGAGGGTTCATAACCCTAGGGCTTTGAGCTTGAATAATATGAGTCATGTCCCTAACCAATCCATTACTAAGAATGTTTGGGTGCCAAAATCTTTTTAAAAACAAGAATTGTATTATTTTTTATTTTTTATTTTTCTTGGTTTTGAAAATTATGTTTTAAATTTTTTTTGAATATGAAAACAATTTTTCTTTGAGCAATTCTTTTGTTTTCAAGATTATTAGTTTTGATTTTTGTTAAGAGGTTTGTATTTATATAACCCCCGGATTTATTAGGTGTTTATTCTCAAATCTTGTTTACAGGGTGTTAAAATGTTTATATGGGATGGAACAAGCTTAAGAGCTTGATATATTGTTGCCTTTCTAGCATTTTGTCAAAATTTTTTGTTTTGATTAGTTACTTTGAGTTCATTATATAACACAAATAGATGATTTAAATTTCAAATATGCTTTATAATGTATTTTTTATGTGGTTTGATCAAGTTCTACAAAGAAAACTTCTTTTATTGATCAAACATTATTTTTGGTTTAAATTTTGATTTATGATTTTATTTGAGTGATTTGTTTTCATTTGAAAACTTTTCGCATGATTCTCATGTTCTTTTTCTTTTGATTTCATAAATCTACTTTTAAACATGGTTTTTATGTTTGTGTAATGAGTCACTATTTTATAATGACATATCAATATGTGTTCTCATTATCTTTTTGTATGTGAGTTGTACCTAGCATGTTTTTCTATTTCTATGTTTGCTCACATATGTATGCCTTAGTATTCATTGCATATATTTCATAAGGCATTTTGATAGGGGGAGCAATCCCTATATTTGTTTTATACTCACCGTGCTTGTAGGAAGGGAGAGCCTTCGCTCTCTTATCATTTTCCCCTTTTTGATGTTGTCAAAGGGGGAGAAATATTGTGAGTATATATTATTTTGGTTATATGCATAATAATTTTAATTTACATATTAATTTTCTTTCATACATATATCGCTTTTTGTAAATTATTTGTCATCATCAAAAAGGGAGAGATTGTTGGGTCATTTTATTTTGATGATGTTTAACAAACAATTTACCACTAATATTGTTTGTCTCGTGTTTGTGTTTTGTATTTATTCTAGGCGAACAATAAGCTGGAGGATGGATGAAATCAAGCATTCACGATTATATCCAATGGAGGTTGGCGGAATAGTGGAATGAAGCCTATGCAATTCAAGTTGAAGATCCAAGTTCAAGCTTCATCCGCAAGTTTACCAAGTTGAGCTTATTGAAGACCTTCATCAAGCTTGGGTAATTTAGTTTAGGTTTTATATTATGTGTGTTAGTACTTTAAGCTCAATTATATACACACATACACGTTTTGGTTTTTATATATATAGTTATATATATACATATATGTTTTGGTTTAGCCATGCAGATATGAAACATTATATATCTTTATATATACTTTTATATGTTTCATATTCTATTGTATTTGGAAAAATATTATGTTTTTGGTTTATATGGTTTATAGACTTAACAACTATAGTTTATACTTTTTATCAAGTCTATAAAATCATTTTACAAAGTTTTAAAACTTAGTTTATGTCAAAACATCAAAATTCAAGTATTTCATGTTTTCATGTTTTGGACATATTTGTAAAATGATGATATTTTACAAATGGGAGATGCATTTTGAGAACCAGTTTTTGTAACATGTATATTATCATGTTTACAATCATTTCCCAAAGTTTTATATTTTTTTGATTTTATTTGCTATTTTTAAAAGAGATTTGAAAATTAGATTTTTGTTTCAAAATAGGCAGATAACTTATTATCAGTCTACTGGTAAGTCGACTGATGGCATCAGTCGACTAATGTGTCGGTTAAAGAAATCACCTGGAATGTCAAAAAGTTTCTGTTTTGTTTTGGTCGACTGACCAGTCGACTGATGAGATCATCAGTCGACTGATAAGATCACCAGTCGACTGATAACATTGTTAGTCGATTGATGATGAGATAAAAATTACCTTTAACGGTCAGCTCATTAGTCGACTAATGGAAGCCGTTAGTCGACTGACGGCATAACGGCTAGTTTTTTCAGCCTTTGTCATGTTTTGATTTTTTGGACTTTTTGCTGGGGTTTCTTGATCTTTAGGGTTTCCTATAAATACCCCTACATATCCTCAGTTCTATTTACTTAAGAGAAAAGTTTTACAAGGGTTTTAAAAGTTTGTTTAGTTTATTTAAAGGTGTTTAAGCCTTGTTTAAGTGTTTTGTTTGTAAAGATAATTTCACAAGAGCAAATGGAGATCATTTATTGGTGTTTGAGCATTCACTCTTCTTCCTCTCTCTTGTTATATATAGAGAAGTTTTCTAAACTCAATTTCTAACTTTGTATTTACATTGTTTGTTGATTATCATCTCGATAAGCTAGATGTTCATAATTGAGTTCAGTTTGATTTTGTTTTATTAAATCTCATTGTTACACACACCCACATTGAGCTTTAGTATTTTCATACATAGTATATTTAGGTTGTGGGGTGTGTGACTTAGAAAGTGAGCCTACATTGTGTTCTCATCCATTGTAGAGAATAAATTTAGTTGTATTGTGAGCCTAATTGTGTTGAACACTTTGTAATATACTTGTACACCGAGAGGAGTGTGTGGTGAGAGACGAGGTCGTCCTAAGAAGAGTAGGGTAGGTAGTAATGCCTAGAGATAGGTTGTAATTCCTAACACTTGAGGGTAATGCCTAGAGATAGGTTGTAATTCCTAAGAAGAATAGGGTAGGTAGTAGTGAATGTGATTGCAAGAGTGTGAATTGTAAAGTTTTCGGTGAACTAGAAAACCGAGTGTGAGGTGTAAACATTATTCGGGTAAGCGTAGCAAATCCGGTTGTGATAGTGAAGATCTCCTCGAGGTGAGGAGCAGAGACGTATATCGTGGGGACCGAACTCTGTGATCTTATCGTTTGTTTACGTCTGTCATTAGCTTTCCTTTATATTCGTGCTTATCATTTATATCGCCTTTGTCAATTACGTGTTGTTTATATTGCCCTATCACTTTAGTAGTTTGTTTACCCTTGTGTTACTTGTATATCCTTAAATATATATTTATAATATATCATTCTTGCTAGGATATATTGTTAATAAGTTTTTAATTTGGTATAAATCGGATTAGATTAACATAAACCCTATTCACCCCCCTCTAGGGTTTCTTCCTAGTAGCATTAGGGTACTTTTATTTGGTATAAGAGCTTGGTACTCTTTGATTTAAGGTCTAATCGCCTTGAGTTAAAGATCCAAGTTATCTTTTTCTGCTAATCTAATTTTTGAGATTTATTGTTATCTTGCTTGCATACATATAGATATTATGGACATGCATTGTGCACCTTGTTTAGGTTATGATCCTAATGTTGCTCCTAGAATAAAAAATTTCTCCTATGACCAATGGTGCTCTAGATTTAATATATTTGTTAGATCTAGACATTTTAATTTATGGAAAGTTATTGAAGATGCTTATATTGTGCACACTCTGGAGAAATCCAAGTGGAGTAAAAATGATAAAAGATTATTTATAATGAACAAGATTTTGTTAGAATATTTGCTAAATGCTTTCGATTCATCTATATCTAACAAGTTTGTTCATATTGATAGTTCTTACACCTTTTGAAAATTTATTGAAGCTCATCAATGGGACTTGGAGGTGATCCAACAAGCTTTGGAGACTTCCTCTTCATGTTCCAATGGAGCATCATGCACACGGGCACTAGGCGATAGTCCAAGTGAGGTTTGCGAGTTTGAATTCATTAGTAATGTATCTAGTGATGAACTTGCCTATAACAAATTGCATCATATCTTTTTAGACTTAAAAAGCAAGCATGAAGATTTAAAATCCGATCGTGAGAAGTTAGCTTGCAAATTTGATATCATTTCTCAAGAAAATGTTACTCTTAAAGAAAATAATGATATGATAAATTTGGAAAATAATAATTTGAAATTGGGTATTGCTAATTTGACTCATGACAAAAATAATGTCATGTTAGAAGTTTAGAACATAAAAAATGATACTGCTTCTTTCATAAATGACTATTTATGTTCCACTTCTAACGTTAATGCTAATATGCCCAATGATGAGTTGAATAATGTTAAAAACTGTATTTCTTCTTTAGATTCAACTCTAACTACGTGCATTAACAACCATAAGAAATTTGTGGATATGTGTGCCAAGTCTAATGCAAAATCATCCAATCATTATTCACACGTATATAGCAAAGTTTACAAGTGTTTAATTTACGTCCGAAAAGGTCACCTTGCTAAATTTTGCTATGATGCACATAAACCCACTAAGGCTCATATTAATTCTTTTGTACTTCTCATAAGGTTTCTTCATCACATGTACACACATGCACATAAAGTACATCATAAGCATGCTCATGTGTATCAATGTGATCTTTGTGGTCGTTTTGGTCATTTGGCCAAATATTATTTTAATTTAAAAAGAAAATCTTATTTGCTAAATGTTTCTAGTAGACCACATGTTTTTAAATGTGATGTTTGTGGTAGGTTTGGACATCTTGCAAAATTTTGTTATGATATGCAAAAAGCCTCTAAGTTACAATATGTTCCAAATAGACCATTGTTTAAAAATGTTTCTCATTTGCAAAATAAATTTATAAGACCATCTATTTTTGCAAATGAATCCCGTGCACAACCGTTTGGTCAACATAAGCAAATGCTTCCTTTCCATTATACTTATTGCAATCGGAAGGATCATTTGAGTAATTTTTGTTATAACCGTGTCCGTGCACCACATGCGCCCAAGAGGGTTCATAACCCTAGGGTTTTGAGCTTGAATGATAGGGGTCATGTCCCTAACCAATCTGATACCAAGAATGCTTTGGTGCTAAAATCTTTTTAAAACCAAGAATTGTATTATTTTTTATTTTTCTTGGCTTTGAAAATTATGTTTTAAAATTTTTTTTGAATATGAAAAATACTTTTCTTTGATCAATTCTTTTGTTTTCATGATTATTAGTTTTGATTTTTGTTGAGAGGTTTGTATTTATATAACCCCCGGATTTATTGGGTGTTTATTCATAAATCTTGTTTACCGGGTACTAAAATGTTTATATGGGTTAGAACAAGCTTAAGAGCTTGATATATTGTTGCCTCTCTTGTATTTTGTCAAAAAATTTTGTTTTAATTCATTGCTTTGAATTCAATATATAGCACAAATAGATGATTCAAATTTTAAATATGCTTTATAATGTATTTTTTATGTGGTTTGATCAAGTTCTTCAAAGAAAACTTCCTTTATTGATCAAACATTATTTTAGGTTTAAATTTTGGCTTATGATTTCATTTAAGTGATTTGTTTTTATTTGAAAACTTTTCGCATGATTCTCATGTTCTTTTTCTTTTGATTTCATAAATCTACTTTTAAACATGGTTTTTATGTTTGTGTAATGAGTCGCTATTTCATAATGACATATCAATATGTGTTCTCGTTGTCTTTTTGTATGTGAGTTGTACCTAGCATGTTTTTTTATTTCTATGTTTGCTCACATATGTATGCCTTGGTATTCATTGCATATGTGCCATAAGGTATTTTGATAGGGGGAGCAATCCCTATATTTGTTTTATACTCACCGTGCTTGTAGGAAGGGGAAGCCTTCGCTCTCTTATCGTTTTCCCCTTTATGATGTTGTCAAAGGGGGAGAAATATTATGAGTATATATTGTTTTGGTTATATGCATGATAATTCTAATTTACATATTAATTTTCTTTCGTGCATATATCTCTTTTTGTAAATTGTTTGTCATCATCAAAAAGAGGGAGATTGTTGGGTCCTTTTGTTTTGATAATGTTTAACAAATAATTTATCACTAATGTTGTTTGTATAATATTTATGTTTTGTATTTATTCTAGGAAAATAATAAGCTGAAGGATGGATGGAATCAAGCATTCACGATCATATCCAATGGAGGTTGGCAGACTAGTGGAATGAAGCCTATGCAATTCAAGTTGAAGATCCAAGTTCAAGCTTCATCCGCAAGTTTACTAAGTCGAGCGTATTAAATACCTTCATTAAGCTTGGGCAATTTAGTTTAGTTTTATATTATGCGTGTTAGTACTTTAAGCTTAATTATATACACACATACACGTTTTGGTTATTGTATATATAGTTATATATATACATATATGTTTTGGTTTAGCTATACAGATATTAAACAATATATATCTTTATATATACTTTTATATGTTTCATAATCTATTTATTTGGAAAAATATTGTGTTTTTGGTTTATATGGATTATAGACTTAACAACTATAGTTTATACTTTTTATCAAGTCTATAAAATCATTTTACAAAGTTTCAAAACTTAGTTTATGTGAAAACATAAATATTCAAGTATCTCATGTTTTCATGTTTTGGACATATTTGTAAAATGATGATATTTTACAAATGGGAGATGCATTTTGAAAACCAGTTTTTGTAACATATATATTATCATGTTTACAATCATTTTCCAAAGTTTTACATTTTTCTAATTTTATTTTGCTATTTTTAAAAGCGGTTTGAAAATCAGATTTCTATTTCAAAACAGACTGATAACTTGATATCAGTCGACTGGTAAGTTGATTGATGACATCAGTCGACTGATGTGTTGACTGAAGAAATCGCCTGGAACGTCAAAAAGTTTCTATTTTGTTTTGGTCGACTGACTAGTGTAGG
>BQKN01000063.1:250590-275549 GCA_022839385.1 Asparagus kiusianus
ATTAGCCATTAATTGGAATTAGATTAGCATAAGACCCTAATCACCCCTCCTCTAGGGTCTAACAGTATATGTGAATTATTAGGGATAAATAATTCTATTGTGATAAATGGGTTGAGGCCATGGATATACTTGATAACAAGTTATTAGATATGTGTGAGTGTATTTTTATAGAGTTTTGTGCATTGGTTTTGACAAATTAGCTGAACATGCACGGATCTGGGAATCAGACTGCTCAGTCGACTTATCAGTCGACTCATGAGTCGACTGATGAGTCGACCTATGAGTTGACTGACGGGCTGATTTCGGATTTTCTTTTAGTTTATGGGTCTGTTCGGTTTTGTATCGGGTTTGACCACTCATATATTATATCTCCTACCCGAGAACATCTTCAGAACTCTAAACCCTAGCTCCCCCTCTCTCCCTCTCTAACCCTAGCTCGGATTTTGGCGATTTGGATGAGTTTCGAAGGGGTTTGCAAAGGTATTTATTGCAGTGCAGCGAAGGAGATCGTTCTCTTGCGGATTCTAGGAGTTTTCTAGCATACCAGAGGCGAGTAACATCTCGCTCAACTCACACCCACTGTTTGTATAGATTTTCTTCGAGTTTTATTTCGTTTTCTTGAGCCTAAAACGTATTTTGTGCATAAAGATAGATACTTTATATTATGAGCAGCAAGATCTACATTTTTAGTTTAATAAAAACTCACCAACGATTTTGTAAATGTAGATCCAGATCTGGAATTTGTTTAAACTTGGGTTTCATGTGATTTATTGATTTCAATGCGTTTTAAATATGGAAAAATATATTTAGAGTTTTGTGTAAGAAATCACATGTAAATCTTGCGTTTCAGTTTGTACACTTATTATAGAATTGAATGCATGCTACTGAAAAAGATGAAAAGAATCATGTTAGTTTAAAAATCTTTGCAAATAATCACTTTTATGCGAAACTGGTTTTTGATCTGCTCAGTCGACCTGTCAGTCGACTTATGAGGCATTAGGATATATGCATCTTTCATATATTTCATATAGTCAATGTGTTGGGATATCATGATGTGCAGTCCATGTGTTGGGCATTTGTCACATTCAGTCCATGTATTGGACAACTTTCATATGCAGTCCATATATTGGGCATTCATCACATCTAGTTTTAATCCATGTGTTGGACATCAGTTTAGACCATTAAATTGACACATATACTTGCATAGGCTGGACATGACACTTAGATGGGTTATGATATAACCTGGTATTTAAGTTCTGAGATGAGGTTGTCTCCTTTTATTATTATTCATGTATTAGATTTTGGGTTTGGTATTTAGGGATTTACAATTTGAGTTACAACGTATATACATGAGGGTTTCCTTATTTGGATTATTTTGCTCGACGTACTTATGCTCATGTTGTAATTTCCTAAATAGGATCAGTGATTTTATATATTTATGTATTAACTGTATTTTCTGTATACAACGAGCCCTTTCCCTTGGGGTTGGTTGTGATGTTGCTCGCTAGTTCTTTGACGCTCGTTGTCCCTCCCCCTTTCAGGTAACGAGCCAGGAGCTCGGAGAGTTGTAGGTTGATGGCGATGCACTTTAGCTTCAGCTATTTATTTTAGTTATATTTTTCTTTTGAAGTCCACTGTAGACTTTTGTTAGATATTTGAGAGTTTATTCTAGAAGTTGTAAAGGCTGTGTACCTTATTTCCTTTTATTCAGACATTTGTATTTGAGACTTATTGAGAAGTTCCAGCTTATTCATTTTAGACATTGACTTGTACACCAGTATGTTAGATGATGAAATACTAATTTGATCTCTATCATTTCATTAGTTATCTCTTGTATTTATCTTTTACTTGCTTTGTACCTATACCTGTTATTGACTCTACTAGAGAGATAGTAATTTTGATGGTGAAACATGTTATTACACGGTGTAGTGCATGACAGGTTTGACATTCTTGGTTTCACATTCGACTGCAGCCTTACATGAACCCAGGGGCGTCACAGTAATGCCTAGAGGTAGGTTGTAATTCCTAACATTTGAGGAAGACACGGGCTAGAGACCAACACTTGAGGTAGTAGTGAGTGTGATTTCAAGAGTGTGAATTGTAAAGTTTTCGGTGAACTAGAAAACCGAGTGTGAGGTGTAAACGTTATTCGGGTGAGCATAAAAAATCCGGTTGTGATAGAAAACCCGGTTGTGATAGTGGAGATCTTCTCGAGGTGAGGAGCGGAGACGTAGGTCGTGGGGACCGAACTCCGTGATCATATCTTTTGTTTGCGTTTGTCATTGACGTTCCTTTATATTTGTGCTTATCATTTATATCGCCTTTGTCAATTATGTGTTGTTTATATTGCCCTATCACTTTAGTAGTTTGTTTACCCTTGTGTTACTTGTATATCCTTACACATATATTTGTAATATATCATTATTGCTAGGATATATTGTTAAGAAGTTTTTAATTTGGCATAAATCGGATTAGATTAACATAACCCTATTCACCCCCTCTAGGGTTTCTTCCTAGTGGCATTAGGGTACTTTCATTTCGTATCAAAGCTTGGTGCTCTTTGATTTAAGGTCTAATCGCCTTGAGTTAAAGATCCAAGTTATCTTTTTGTGCTAATCTAATTTTTGAGATTTATTGTTATCCTGCTTGCATACATATAGATATTATGGACATGAATTGTGCACCTTGTTTAGGCTATGATCCTAATGTTGCTCCTAGAATAGATAATTTCCCCTATGATCAATGGTGCTCTAGATTTAATATATTTGTTAGATCTAGACATTTTGATTTATGGGAAGTTATTGAAGATACTTATATTATGCCCACTCTGGAGAAATCCAAGTAGAGTAAAAATAATAAAAAATTATTTACAATGAACAAGATTTTGTTAGAATATTTTCTAAATGCTTTTGATTCATCTATATCTAACAAGTTTGTTCATTTTGATAGTGATTACACCGTATAAAAATTTATTGAAGCACATCAAAAGAACTTGGAGGTGATCCGACAAGCTTTAGAGGCTTCCTCTTCATGTTCCAATGGAGCATCATGTACTCGGGCACTAGGCGATAGCCCTAGTGAGGTTTGCGAGTTCGAATTCATTAATAATGTATCTAGTGATGAACTTGCATGTGCTTCTGAAAAATTATTGCATGCCTATAACAAATTTCATCATATCTTTTTAGACTTAAAAAGCAAGCATGAAGATTTAAAATCCTATCATGAGAAGTTAGCTTCCAAATTTGATATAATTTCTTAAGAAAATGTTGCTCTTAAAGAAAACAGTGATATGATAAATTTGGAAAATAATAATATAAAATTAGATATTGCTAACTTGACTCATGATAAAAATAATATCATGTTAGAAGTTGAGAATATAAATAATGATACTGCTTTTTTCATAAATGACTATTTATGTTCCACTTCTTATGTTAATGCTAATATGCCCAATGATGAGTTGAACAATATTAAAAACCGTATTTCTTCTTTAGATTCAACTCTAACTATATGTATTAACAACCATAAGAAACTTATGGATATGTGTGCCAAGTCTAATGCAAAATCATCCACTCATTATGCACACATATATAGCAAAGTTTACAAGTTTTTAATTTGCGGCCGAAAAGGTCACCTTGCTAAATTTTGCTATGATGCACATAAACCCACCTAAGGCTCATATTAATTCCTTTTGTGCATCTCATAAGGGTTTTTCATCACATGTACACACACATGCACATAAAGTACATCATAAACATGCTCATGTGTATCAATGTGATCTTTGTGGTCATTTTGATCATTTGGCCAAATATTGTTTTGATTTGAAAAGAAAATCTTGTTTGCCAAATATTTCTAGTAGATCACATGTTTTTAAATGTGATGTTTATGGTAGGTTTGGACATCTTGTAAAATTTTGTTATGATATGCAAAACAGTTCTAAGTTGCAATATGTTCCAAATAGACCATTGTTTAAAAATGTTTCTTATTTACAAAATAAATTTATAAGACCATCTATTTTTACAAATGATTCTCGTGCACAATCGTTTGGTCAACATAAGCAAATGCTTCCTTTCCATTGTACTTATTACAATCGGAAGGGTCATTTGAGTAATTTTTGTTATGACCGTGTCCGTGCACCACATGCGTCCATGAGGGTTCATAATCCTAGGACTTTGATATTGAATTATAGGGGTCATGTCCCTAACCAATCCGGCACCAAGAATGCTTAGGTGCGAAAATCTGTTTAAAACCAAGAATTGTATTATTTTTTATTTTTCTTGGTTTTGAATATTATGTTTTAAAATTTTTTTGAATATGAAAACAATTTTTCTTTGATCAAATTTTTTGTTTTCATGGTTATTAGTTTCGATTTTTGTTGAGAGGTTTGTATTTATATAACCCCCGGATTTATTGGGTGTTTATTCCCAAATCTTGTTTACTGGGTGCTAAAATGTTTTTATGGGTTTGAACAAGCTTAAGAGCTTAATATATTGTTGCCTCTCTTGCATTTTGTCAAAAAATTTTGTTTTAATTCATTGCTTTGAATTCAATATATAGCACAAATAGATGATTCAAATTTTAAATATGCTTTATAATGTATTTTTTATGTGGTTTGATCAAGTTCTTCAAAGAAAACTTCCTTTATTGATCAAACATTATTTTAGGTTTAAATTTTGGCTTATGATTTCATTTAAGTGATTTGTTTTCATTTGAAAACTTTTCGCATGATTCTCATGTTCTTTTTCTTTTGATTTCATAAATCTACTTTTAAACATGGTTTTTATATTTGTGTAATGAGTCACTATTTCATAATGACATATCAATATGTGTTCTCATTGTCTTTTTGCATGTGAGTTGTACCTAGCATGTTTTTTATTTCTATGTTTGCTCACATATGTATGCCTTAGTATTCATTGCATATATTACATAAGGTATTTTGATAGGGGGAGCAATCCCTATATTTGTTTTATACTCACCGTGCTTGTAGGTAGGGCGAGCCTTCGCTCTCTTATCATTTTTCCCCTTTTGATGTTGTCAAAGGGATAGAAATATTGTGAGTATATAATGATTTGGTTATATGCATGATAATTCTAATTTACATATTAATTTCTATTTATGCATATATCTCCTTTTGTAAATTGTTTGCCATCATCAAAAAGGGAAGATTGTTGGGTCCTTTTGTTTTGATAATGTTTAACAAACAATTTACCACTAATGTTGTTTGTCTAGTGTTTGTGTTTTGTATTTATTCTAGGCAGATAATAAGTTGGAGGATGGACAGAATCAAGCATTCACGATCATATCCAATGGAGGTTGGCAGAATAGTGGAATGAAGCCTATGTAATTCAAGTTGAAGATCCAAGTTCAAGCTTCATCCGCAAGTTTACCAAGTCGAGCTTATTGAAGACCTTCATCAAGCTTGGGTAATTTAGTTTAGGTTTTATATTATATGATACGGGTGTATCTTCTTCTCTGCTTCGGGAGCTAGCGATCCTCATGGGAGCTTGAGGATAGGTGATTTTCATGATATCTTGAGAATAGAAGCGTGGTTGAAGCCATAGAGGACGGCGAAAGAAGTCAGAAGGAGCGAAACGCAGAAGATCAGGAAAACAGGGTCGGGTTCTGGCCGGTCGACCGCGGCACCCATGCCGGTCGACCGAAAAACCTGCACAAGGCAGGGTTTTGCAGAAACGCTCTGGCCGGTCGACCGGACCAGGATTGGCGGTCGACCAGATCGCGATATTTGGCTTTTCCTGGTTCGTTTTGGATTCTGTTTTGACAGGGATTCCTGTTCCTTTTGGGTTTGTTTATTTACAAGATTGCCACCACGTTGTAAACCCTATAAATAGGGATTGTTAGGGTTTCTAAAGAAAGAGGTTAGAGGCCAAGATGTAGTCCTAAGAGTTTTAGGTCTAAGTGAGATCCTAATCAAAGGATTAGGGTTTAGATATGAGGGTTTGTAATCAGACCTAAGGGAGAGAAAATTCTAATAATTGTATTAGGGTTTAGAGAGAGAGTTGAGAGGTTGTTCTCAATTCTAGTGAGATTGTGAGAGAGAGATTGTAATCTTTTCATACTCATAATCTAGAGAAGGTATTTTTCTTCGCCATACTGAATTGTTCTTGTGTTTTGGTCATCCTCTTCTCAACCCACCTTTTGATAATTCCGCGACCAAAGGGTGCTCGCACGGCGACTCGTATCAAGTTGGTATCAGAGCATCAGATCCGGTGAAGGGGCATCCTGTGTATGGTCCTTACTCGGTCCTCATACAAGAAGCTTGGCGAGATCCTTTTTCTTTGCAAGGAGTTCAGAGACTAGGGAAGAAGAAGATGACTGAAGACAGCAAAGATGGAGGGGCTCGAGAGTTTCCTCAGCAGGAGTTCTAACTTGAAAGGGACTTCAAGTTCTTAAAGAGGGGAGCCATGTTACGGGTGTATCTTCTTCTCTGCTTCGGGAGCTTAGCGATCCTCATGGGAGCTTGAGGATAGGTGATTCTCATGATATCTTGAGAATAGAAGCGTGGTTGAAGCCATAGAGGATGGCGAAAGAAGTCAGAAGGAGCGAAATGCAGAAGATCAGGAAAACAGGGTCGGGTTCTGGCCGGTCGACCGCGACACCCATGCCGGTCGACCGAAAAACCTGCACAAGGCAGGGTTTTGCAGAAACGCTCTGGCCGGTCGACCGGACCAGGATTAGCGGTCGACCGGATCGCGATATTTGGCTTTTCCTGGTTCGTTTTGGATTCTGTTTTGACAGGGATTCCTATTCCTTTTGGGTTTGTTTATTTACAAGATTGCCACCACGTTGTAAACCCTATAAATAGGGATTGTTAGGGTTTCTAAAGAAAGAGGTTAGAGGCCAAGATGTAGTCCTAAGAGTTTTAGGTCTAAGTGAGATCCTAATCAAAGGATTAGGGTTTAGATATGAGGGTTTGTAATCAGACCTAAGGGAGAGAAAATTCTAATAATTGTATTAGGGTTTAGAGAGAGAGTTGAGAGGTTGTTCTCAATTCTAGTGAGATTGTGAGAGAGAGATTGTAATCTTTTCATACTCATAATCTAGAGAAGGTATTTTCCTTCGCCATACTGAATTGTTCTTGTGTTTTGGTCATCCTCTTCTCAACCCACCTTTTGGTAATTCCGCGACCAAAGGGTGCTCGCACGGCGACTCGTATCATTATATGTGTTAGTACTTTAAGCTCAATTATATACACACATACACGTTTTCGTTTTTGTATATATATAGTTATATATATACATATATGTTTTGGTTTAGCTATACAGATATGAAACAATATATATCTTTATATATACTTTTATATGTTTCATATTCTATTGTATTTGGAAAAATATTGTGTTTTTGGTTTATATGGTTTATAGACTTAACAACTATAGTTTATACTTTTTATCAAGTCTATAAAATCATTTTACAAAGTTTTAAAACTTAGTTTATGTCAAAACATCAAAATTCAAGTATCTCATGTTTTCATGTTTTGGATATATTGGCAAAATGATGATATTTTACAAATAGGAGATGCATTTTGAAAACCAATTTTTATAACATGTATATTATCGTGTTTATAATCATTTTCCAAAGTTTTTTATTTTTTTGATTTTATTTGCTATTTTTAAAAGAGATTTTAAAATCAGATTTTTGTTTCAAAACAGGCTGATAACTTGTTATCAGTCGACTGGTAAGTCGACTGATGACATCAGTCGACTAATGACATTAGTCGACTGATGTGTCGACTAAAGAAATTGCTTGGAATGTCAAAAGATTCTGTTTTGTTTTGGTCGACTGACCAGTCGACTAATGAGATCATCAGTCGACTGATAAGGTCATCAGTCAACCTATGAGATGGAAAATATCTCTGACGGTCAGCTCATCAGTCGACTGATGGCATAACGGCTAGTTTTTTCAGCATTTGTCATGTTTTGGTTTATTGGTCTTTTTGCTGGGGTTTCTTGATCTTTCGGGTTTTCTATAAATACCCCCACATATCCTCAGTTCTATTTACTTAAGAGAAAAGTTTTACAAGGGTTTTAAAAGTTTGTTTAGTTTGTTTAAAGGTATTTAAGCCTTATTTAAGTGTTTTGTTTGTAAAGACAATTTCACAAGAGCAAGTGAAGATCATCTATTGGTGTTTGAGCATTCACTCTTCTCCCACTCTCTTGTTATCTATAGAGAAGTTTTCTAAACTCAATTTTCTAGCTTTGTATTTACATTGTTTGTTGATTATCATCTCTATAAGCTAGATGTTCATAATTGAGTTTAGTTTGATTTTGTTTTATTAAATCTCATTGTTACACGCACCCACATTGAGCTTTTAGTATTTTCATACATAGTATATTTGGGTTGTGGGGAGTGTGACTTAGAGAGTGAGCCTACATTGTGTTCTCATCCATTGTATAGAACAAATTTATTTGTATTGTGAGCCTAATTGTGTTGAACCCTTTTTAATATACTTGTACACCGAGAGGAGTGTGTGGTGAGAGACAGGGTCGTCCCAAGAGGAGTGGGGTAGGTGGTAATGCCTAGAGGTAGGTTATAATTCCTAACACTTGAGGGAGACTCGGGCTAGAGACCAACACTTGAGGTGGTAGTGAGTGTGATTGCAAGAGTGTGAATTGTAAAGTTTTCGGTGAACTAGAAAACCGAGTGTGAGATGTAAATGTTATTAGGGTGAGCATAGAAAACCCAGTTGTAATAGTCGAGATCTCCTCGAGGTGAGGAGCAGAGACGTAGGTCGTGAGGACCGAACTCCGTGATCATATTGTTTGTTTGCGTTTGTCATTGGCATTCCTTTATATTCGTGCTTATCATTTATATCGCCTTTGTCAATTGCGTGTTGTTTATATTGCCCTATCACTTTAGTAGTTTGTTTACCCTTGTGTTACTTGTATATCCTTGCACATATATTTGTAATATATCATTCTTGCTCGGATATATTGTTAATAAGTTTTTAATTTGGCATAAATCGGATTAGATTAGCATAAACCCTATTCACCACCCTCTAGGGTTTCTTCCTAGTAGCATTAGGGTACTTTCATTTATAGGGTTGAGGGAGAGAGAATTCTTTTCCAATTTCCGATGTGGGACTAAAACACAAAGGAAAAATTGTTTTTCTCAATAAATATCCAACACAAAGAAAGTTGATGAAAGCTTGTACAGGAGCCTAGTTGGGTTGTTATTGTACTTAACTCATACAAGGTCTGATATTACGCAAGCTGTGAGCATGGTTTCCAAATTCATGAATGAGCTGAGCAATCTCTAATATGCTGCTGCAAAGAGAATTCTTTGGTATCTTCATGGCAACAGGAAACTTAGCATCAAATACTTGAAAGAAAAGGAAAGTGCACTAGTTGGATACAGTTACAGTGATTGGGTAGGTTCAACAAGTGATAGCAAAAGAACTTTAGCATATATGCTTTGTTTGAGTTCAAATATGATTTGGTAAAGCTTAAAGAAGCAACAAATGATGGCTTTGTCTTCAGCTGAAGCAGAATATACGATAGCTACAGAAGTGGCTTGTGAGGCAATTTGGTTAAGGAGGATAATGGCACATTTGGGTCAAAAGCAAGAGAAGTTTACAACTATTTTCTATGACAATATGTCTGCAATTGCCATGACAAAAATTCTGCTGTTTCATAATAAAATAGAGCATGTTGAACTTCGACATCATTTCATCAGAGACTTGGTGAACAAAGGAGAAATTCAACTGGAGTTTATCAACACCAATGACCAGCCAGTAGACATGCATACTAAAGCAATTACATCTAAAAAGTTTGAGAAGCTTAAGGCTCTATTGAAAATTGCAAATTAAGATGGGGAATTTGTGAGATAATATCTAAATTTCAAAGATATTCTCTAGCATGGTTTGTTGCACGCAGCGAAAAATTCGGCAACACAACAAGAGATCAGGTCACAATAGGAAATCCTGTTTTACAAAGGAAACAATAACCTTAAGCAAAATATCTTAACCAAGTGAGATATCAGCTCTTCCTCTCATCAGTTCTTGGACTGACCTGTCGAGGGAACCTAAATAAGCTATTACAAATCACACAAATAGCGAGACAACCAATTTTACGTGGTTCGAAAAATGGCCTACATCCACGGGGAGAGGATGGGGAGATTCCACTAAATCAAGGAGAGTACAAAGGGTACAATCTCACAAAACTCATAAACTAATGCTCAACCAAAGCTCTCAACTTACTCACAATATCTCCCTCTCACAATGCTCAAAAGTCTCTCTAATCTCTGATTACAACTCTCCTCTCTCTTGATGATTGATTCTAATCTCCAAATATATAGAAAAACTAAAACCAAAATAGACTAGGAATCCTAAAACCAAAAAGAAAATAAATTAGGAATTCTACTAACCTCATGTTACCAAAATAGATTAGGAATTCTAATAGATTAGAAATACTGCTATCCAACAATTCTCCACCTAGGCGAAGTATTCCTAAAACTGAGCCGACACCAACATGAGCACCAATGCGTTATCTCACCAAATTCGACTGTACCAATGTGGTTGCCTACGTACCCCCTCTCCCAAGAGATCAAATCGCTCGTAGTTCATCCAAATAGCTGTCAACAGCCTCAACAACCACGAATGTGTAACAAGTTTCGACAATGATCAAACTTGTTGCTCGGAATCACCTTAGTGAGCATATCCACCGGATTATCCTTCATATGGACTTTCACAATCTCCACATCACCATCTTCAAGAACATCTCGAACGAAGTAATAACAAACGTCAATATGCTTCATCCTTGCATGAAAAACTTGATTCTTCGTCAAATAGATAGCACTCATGCTATCACAATAAATAGTGACGGATCACTGCGATATACCAAGTTCCTCCAAAAGTCCTCGAAGCCAAATAGCCTCCTTAACAACCTCTGTTATTGTCATATATTCTGCCTTCGTCATAGACAAAGCTACCGTAGACTGTAAGGTGCATCTTCAACACACCGGCGCACGGGTCAAAGTAAACACATATCCCATCGTAGACCGGCACTTATCCAAATCCCCGGCATTCGAATCAACATAACCAATGTATAACTACCCACCTGTAGTGTCCCACTCATAAAGTAAACCAACATTGAGCATACCTCGAATGTACCTCAAAATCTATCTCACGGCGTCCCAATGACTCACTCCTGGATCGTGCATGTATCTCGATACCATGCTCACCACTTGTGATAAATCCGGCCTCGTACATTCCATCGCATACATCAAGCTCCCGACCGTGCTCGCATATGGAGTCTTTTTGACATCAACGCTCTATCGTAAACTGTCTTCGGTAAAATATCAGCTAAAAGCTTCAAATAGGCTCCCAATGGTACACTAACTGACTTCGTATCCATACTAACATGAAATCGCTGTAGAACATTCTTCAAATAAACCACCTGTGTCAAAAAAAATTCTTCCCTTCTTCTTGATTTTGCTTATCTCCATCCCTAAAATACGTTTCTCCTCACCCAAATCCTTCATCTCAAACTCTTTTGAAAGCTATGCCTTCAGCTCATCTATAGCAGATCTGGAAATAGAGGCAACCAACATGTCATCGACATAAAATAACAAATAGATATACACACCTCCTTTTAACTTGCGAAAATATACGCAAGGATCAAACTGGCTCTGAGTGTACGAATGACCAATCATAAAACCATCGAATCGCCTATACCACTGTCGAGGAGACTGCTTCAAACCATATAGCAATTTCTTCAATCTTCAAACCAGTTTTTCTTTCTCTGTAGTTCGGAATCCTAATGGCTGAGTCATATATATTTCTTCATCAAGATCACCATGAAGAAATATCATCTTTACATCCAACTAATCTAACTCTAATTCATACTGTGCCACCAAAGCTAGCAAAATCCGAATTGAAGAGTGCTTCACCACAGGAGAGAAAACCACATTATAATCTATTCCTTCCAACTGTGCATAGCCCTTCGCAACCAACCTAGTCTTGAACCTCAATGGAGTGCCTTCAATGCCCTCCTTCTTCGTGTATACCCACTTGTAACCAATTACCTTCCGCCCCTTTGGAAGCTCAACCGGCTCCTATGTATCGTTCTTATGAAGAGACACCATCTTCTCCTGTATAGATATCTGCCACGAATCAGCCTTCGAACTCTGCTTAGACTCTCTAAATGTAGTAGGAAACATCTCATCGATACTCTCCACCGGAAGTGCATACGCAACTGTGTCGGCATACCATACTGGCAATCGTATGTCTCTCCTCTGTCTCTGAACCACAATAGAATCCTGAACCTAAGCCATCTGTCCCTGATCCTGCACATCAGTATCTATATCCTCCGTGTCACCATCGTGCTCGCCCGGCATCGTCTCAGTCGGCACTCTAATGGATACTGTACCATCTGGATAATGTGGAGCTGCATCGATCTCTACCACCTGCGATATCTCCTCCGTCGGGTCGCTCTCCACCTGATGAGAGCTGGGAAGCTTCAAGATAGAAGCCTCATCAAACGTGACGTCTCTACTCAGCATAATCTTCCTATTAACTGGATCCCAAAGCTTGTATCCCTTGATGCTACACTTGAATCCTACAAATATGACTTTCCTAGCTCGAGGTTCTAATTTATCCATTCTCACATGATAAAATGTAGGGCACCTAAATACCTTGAGCTGGACATAATCATGTGCTGGCTCTCCCGACCACTTCTCCATAGGCCCCTCAATCGCAGATGAAGACAGCCTATTAATGAGGTGGCTTGCATATGTAAGTATCTCAGCCCAAAAGATCTTTTCCAAACCACTCTGCGATAATAAACATCGGACCTTCTCCAGCAAAGATTGATTTAACCTCTCTGCCATCCTATTCTGCTGTGGTGTATGACTAACCATGAAGTGTCTCTCTATGTCGTTATCTCGACATAGCTGCTGAAAGGGGGTCTGAAGTATATTCACCATCATTGTCGGATCGTAATGTCTTGATCTTTCTTCCAGTCTGCAGTTCTAATCTCTTCTTCCACTCTATGAATATATCTAGGACTTCACTCTTCTTTGCCATGGTGTACACCCAGCATCGTCTAGAATAGTCATCAATGAACGTGACAAACCAATGTCGACCACCAAGTGATGCAGTCTTGGTAGGACCCCAAACGTTTTTGTGCACATGGTCCAGAATGCCCCTCGTCTGATGAATGGCTATCCCAAACTTCACCTTCGTCTTCTTGCTAAGAATACAGTGCTCACAAAATCCCCTTTATCACTCTTGGCTCCCTTCAATAGCCCCTATTTGCACAAAGCCTGTAGTGACTTCTCTCCTGTGTGCCCTAACCTATAATGCCAAAGCATGCTCATGTCCGCCTCTGAAATAGCCGAAGCAACCTGGCCAATCTCGGTGCTCCCCTTCAGATAATATAAATTTTGACTGCATACTTTCTTCATCACCACCAAAGATCCCTTAGTAACCTTTGCTATAGCGTCTTCAAAGGTTATCTTGAATCCCTTTACCTCCAAAGCTCCAATAGAAATAAGATTCTTCTTCAGCTAAGGAACGAATCTCATCTCCTTCAATTCACGGACTACTCCATCGTGCATCCGGATTTGCATAGTACCTATCCCACAAATGCCACAGGATTGACCATTTCCCATGACTACAACTCCTCCATCGAGCTTCTCAAAATATGCAAACCAATCTCGCTTAGGGGTCACATGATAGGTAGTGCCGGAATCAAGCATCCAATCTGATGCATCCAAGTGGTTCACCTCTAGAGTAATTAGTAGAGAAAAGCTCGAATCATTGGAATCATCGTCTTTCGCAACATTCACCTCATTGGCCTTCGGGCCCTTTTTCTTGCTATTCTCCTTCTCTTTGATCTTTGGACAATCTCTTTTCTAATGTCTCTGCTCCTTGCAGAATGAACATTGGTTCTTTCCAAGCTGGTGATGATCTCTTGACTTTGACCTTCCTCTATTACCACCTTTCAGATATGAGTTTCTACCTTTCGTTCACAAGGCCTCGCCTGAAGTACTAGCGCGAGAAGTCTTCTTATCCTTCCTCCTCAAATCATAATTCGTTAATGCATTAGTAACTTCACTATAGTTGATAGAAGATCTTCCATTCAACAAAGTGAGCACAAATGTATCATACTCCTCATCCGATAAGGAGTCCAATAAGATAATAGCCTTGTACTCATCCGAAATCTTCTCATCAACATTCGTCAAGTCCGGCAATAACTTTGTATAGTTGTTCACATGAGCTGCAAGCGAGGTGCCTCTGGACATCTGAAATCTGAATAATCTTCGCAATCTGTTCTTAACATTATTCGTAAGATACTTGTTGTTGAGAATTTGCCACATCTTCATTGCAGACATCACCCTAATCACATCATACTTCAGCTCCTGTTTCAAACAGGACCTGATCACCCCACAAGCGTTCCTATTCATCTTTTTTCAAATCGCCTCTTCATATTTTGGTGGTCTCTCGTGGACCATGATGGTCTCCTCCAAGTTTTGAGCATTAAGCGTATCCTGTACGTCGCTTCCACAAACTAAAATTGATTTTACCGTCATACTTCACCACACTAATTTTGGTGTTCTGAAAACCAACTTGAACTGTACTCTCCATCGACTTGCTGCTTTCACCTTCTTCTCCCATTGCAAACTAACTCCAAGTTGTAGAGAAAGAATCAAACTTTGATAGAAATTAAGAATTACCTAACTGAACCCTAGATCAGATTCTAAATAGATCTCTTGTTCACACGAGGAAAGCAAAATCTCCAACGGTAACTCCTAATGCTATCTCCACTGAACCCTAGAACTCCAAGAACCAAGCTTCACATAAGAATCTTCCTCCACCTAATTCCAAAACCCTAGATCTGAAACTGGTCTCTGATACCACTTGTTACGCGCAGTGAAAATTTCGATAGCACTTCGGCAGCACAACAAGAGGGTCAGGTCACAATAGGAAATCCTGTTTCACAAAGGAAACAAGAACCTTAAGTAAAATATCTCAACCAAGTGAGATATTAGCTCTTCCTCTCATCAGTTCTAGGACTGACCTGTTGAGGGAACCTAAATAAGCTATTACAAATCATACAAATAGCGAGACAACCATTTTTACGTGGTTCAGCAAATAGCCTGCGTCCACGGGGAGAGGATGGGGAGATTCTACTAAATCAAGGAGAGTACAAAGGGTTACAATCTCACAAAACTCACAAACTAAAGCTCAACCAAAGCTCTTAACTTGCTCATAATATCTCCCTCTCACAATGCTCAAAAATCTCTCTAATATCTGATTACAACTCTCCTCTCTCTTGATGATTGATTCTAATCTTCATATATATAGAAAAACTAAAACCAAAACATACTAGAAATCCTAAAACTAAAAACAAAATAAATTAGGTGTTGGGGATTCATAACCCCCTTGATGCGATTTGGAAATAGAGATTGGGGGGGGGGGAGAAAATCACAATCACAAACATACAAGATTTACGTGGTTCGCTTCTACTTGTGAGAAACTACGTCCACGACCGCCGCAGGAGAAAATTTTACTATTTTCATCTTAATTATATCATGTCCTAATTAACCCTTTTATAGATGTAAGGGTATTACAAACAGGAATAGGAACCGGATCAAAAACCAAACTGGGCCAAAACCCGACTCGCGGTCGGCCACCGCGCTACGCGCGGTCGACCGCGTAGGTGCTCGAAATCTAGAAAAGTCTATGGACTTTTGGCGGTCGATCGCTGTGCCACTCGCGATCGACCATGATGAAGCCTGCTGCTGATGAAAAGTCTCTAGACTTTTGGCGGTCGACCACCACACCACTCGCGGTCGACTGTGACGATGACTGAAATCTGGGTTGCTCACGGGATTTTTGGCGATCGACCGTCGCGCCATGCGTGGTCGACTGTGACGAGTTCCTGGCCAAATGCACCAGCCTGTGCATGTTTGCGGTCGATCGTCATGCCATGCGCGGTCGACCGCGATCCAGTAAAAATGCGTTCTTCGTCGTTTTGCTTGAACTTCGTCGTCGTCGATCCCGTTTCTCATGTTTCTTCTTCGATCTGAAATATAGAGCAAGTCTGATAGTTAGGCTTCACATATCCTAACAATCTCCCACTTAGAGACTAACTATCAATCTTTATCACCTCTCTCTGCGGCGACGGCCTTCATATTATTAAGTAATGAGCCCAACTGAAGTTGAACACAACTTCAGTTTCTCCGTAGTGACAACCTTAGTAAGCATATCGGCCGGGTTCTTACTTCCTTGAATCTTCACAAGTTCCAACATGTCCTCGTCTAACGCTGATCTTATGAAGTGGTAACGGACCTGTATATGTTTGGTCCTTACATGAAAAGCTGGGTTCTTTACCAAATGAATTACGCTCTAGCTATCACAGCGTAAGACACTCTTCTCACTTTTTTGTCCCAACTCCTCTAAGAAACCCTACAACCATATCATCTCTTTGCTTGCCTCTGTCACAACAACATATTCAGCCTCTGTCGTTGATAAAGCAACGATCTTCTGCAACCGAGAAACCCAACTAATAGCTGTAGAGCCCAAAGTGAACACGTATCCTGTAGTGATCCTTCTCTGGTCTATCTCACCAGCATAGTCTGCATCAACAAAACCCTGCAGAACTAACTTGTCTCTCTTGAAGCATAAACATTTTTCTAATGTACCTCGTAGGTATCTCAGAATCCACTTTACTGCTTCTCAGTGCTGCTCTCCTGGATCTGACATGAATCTGCTCACAACTCTCACTGCATGGGCAATGTCAGGTCTCGTGCATACTATGGCGTACATGAGGCTTCCATTGACTGAAGCATATAGAACCTTAGCCATGTAGCCTTTATCTTCATCAATCTCAGGGCACTGCTCCTTAGTCAATTTGAAATGACTAGCTAACGGTGTGCTAACGGCCTTAGCACCACTCATCCCGAATCTCTCAAGCACCCGCCTAATGTACTCGGCCTGAGATAGCCGCAGTGTGCCTAAGAGCTTGTCTCTACTGATCTTCATCCCTAATATCTACTTCGCTGCGCCTAAATCCTTTATGTCGAACTCGCTAGACAATTGCTTCTTCAGCTTCTTGATCTCTCTTATGTCTGAACCGGCTACTAGCATGTCGTCGACATATAAAAGTAGGATAATATAACTGTTGTCAAACTCCTTGATGAAGCAACAATGATTAGCATTGCACCTGGAGTACCCGTTCCTGTGCATGAATCCATCGAACTTTTTGTATCATTGCCTTGGAGCTTATTTCAGTCCATACAAGCTCTTCTTTAATCTGCACACCATCTTCTCTTTGCCATTCTGAGTAAACCCCTCTGGATGCTGCATATATATCTCTTCCTCTAGGTCACCGTGGAGGAAAGCTGTCTTTACATCTAGTTGCTTGAGATATAGATCTTCAGCTACAATAATACTTAGGACTATTCTGATGGTAGTTAGTTTGACTACATGAGAGAAGATCTCTGTATAGTCAACTCCTTCTCTCTGCTGAAATCCTTTTACCACCAATCTTGCCTTGTATCTCTTGGAACCATCATATTCCTCCTTAATTCTGTACACCCATTTGTTGCTCAAGGCATTATTCCCTGCTGGTATCTTCGCAAGTTCCTATGTCTTGTTGGTGTTCAAGGATTTTATTTCATCTTTCATAGCAAGCTTCCACTTGCTCGCATCATCCACTCGAAGTACCTCATCATAATTTTCTGGCTCTCCACCGTCACTCAGTAGCAGGTAGTTTAGATGAGCTCTGGGCTATAGTGATGGATACTTCAGATTAGGCTTGGGGACTCTTGCTGATAGCCTCAACTCTCTAACGGGCGAAACAGGCTCTCCATCTTCATTTGCCTTCTCTGAGGTAGTCTCATCCATAAACTCTTCTTCTACTTCTTCTTCATCAGAACTGGCTTCGGGATTGCCTCCATCTGAGGCATCATTTGACTCAAAGTATGTGGGCTCAGACTGCACCGAACTAGTGGACTGAACGACATCACGATCTTTGTAGAGGACTATTTCATTAAAGACCACATCCCTGCTTCTGATGATTTTCTTGTTCTACTCATCCCAGAACTTATAGCCAAACTCATCACCGCCATAGCCAATAAAGAAACATTTTAATGATTTAGGATCAAGCTTGTTTCTTGCATGATCACTCAGATGAACATATAAAACACATCCAAATACTCTTAGGTGAGAAAGGTTTACCTGCTTTCTACTCCATACTTCTTCAGGTAATTTGTGCTCTAAAGGCATTGATGGTCCCCGGTTGATCAAGTAGGCAGCTGTGTTGACTGCTTCTGCCCAGAATTGCTTTGGAAGTCCTGCTTGTAAAAGCATGCTTCTGGCTCTCTCAGTCAACGTTCTGTTCATTCGTTCTGCTATGCCATTCTGTTGTGGTGTACCTGGTACTGTCCTCTCTAATCTGATGCCACTGTCATAACAAAACCTTGAACTCTGAATCTTCATACTCGCCTTCGTTGTCTAAATGAAGCTTCTTTATCTTCAAACTGGTTTCGTTCTCTATCATAGCCTTCCACCTCTTGAAGACTTCAAACACTTCTGATTTGTGTTTCATGAAATAGACCCAAGTCTTCCTCGAGTGATCATCTGTGAAGGTCACAAAATATAACCTTCTACCAGTGGATTGTACCGATGCTGGACCCCACACATCTGTGTGAACTAGCTCAAGCTTCTCTTGTTTAGGAGTTCTGCCAACCCTTTTGAAGCTTATTCTCTTTTGTTTCCCAATAATACAGCTTTCACATAAGTCAATGTCGGCCGACCTCAAACCTGGTAACTTCCCATTCGACTGCATAACCTTCAGGCCTTTGCTACTCATGTAACCAAGCCTTTGGTGCCACAAATTTGGGTTTTCCTTACTTTCAGCTACTGCAATGGAACCACGTGCATATATCGTCATGTAGAGGGACCTAGTCTTCGTAGCACAAGCAACAGCCATGGATCCCTTTGTGACCTTCCACGTATCACATGCGAAGGTTGATACATATCCCTCTTTCGCCAATTGTCCTATGGAAATCAGATTCTTCCTCAAACTAGGAACATGTCTCACATCACACGGCTTCCATGTAGACTCTTTGAGTTCTGCACGACTCCTTTGCTAACAATATCACAGGGCTGATCATCACCAAGATAGACTTTTCCTAGATTTTGTAAAATATGGTTCTCAAATAAATCTCTATTTAAGGTAGCATGAAACGAAGCTCCTGAATCCAGCACCCACGACTCAGTCTTGCTCTCTAACAAGCAGATTAGGGCATCATATGATTCTTCTGAGGCCATGTTTGCTTCAGTCTTGTTCTCCTTGTCCTTCTTGGGTTCTCGGCACTGATTCTCATAGTGGCCAAACTTACCACAATTCCAGCAGTCAATCTCCTTCTTGTTCTTGCGATTTCTAGACTTTGACCTTCCGTTCCTCGAGTTAGGTCTTCCTTGGTTATTCCCTCTATTTCTGTTTTTGTTTCTACCTCTGATCTCAAAATTCAACACCGACCCTGAATTAGAAATTCCTTCCTCTTGTCTTCTAATCTCCTCAGTCATAATCATGTCCACCACCTCTGAAAACTTTAGTTTTGATTTACCACATGATCCGCTAATTGAAATAACAGTACCCTTCCAACTGTCGGGTAATTGACCAAGTATCAAGAGGGCTTGGATTTCATCATCAAATTGAATATTGACCGAATTTAATTGATCCGTGATCTTATTGAACTCGTTCAGGTGTTCCTTGAATTTCTGGCTCTCAGACATCCTCAAATTAAACAACTTTTTAATGAGATGTACATTATTCGCCACAGAGGGCTGCTCATACATACTGGACAACGCCGCCATGAGATCCGCCGTCATATTCTGATTCTTGATATTGAACGCTACTAATTTCGACAAGGTCAACCTGATCACTCCAAGGGCCTTTCGATCCAATAGCTTCCACTCCGCATCCTTCATATCCGCTGGCTTCTCTCCCAATGGTAGGTATAAATCCTTCTGATAGAGGTAATGGACGCATCTTCCAGAACCCGAAGTTTGTTCCATCAAACTTCTTAATCTTGGATGTTTCCTTCTCAGATCCCATGTTTCTGACCTCAAATCGTCCGTGCTGAACCTGGTCGCTCTGATACTACTTGTTGGGGATGCACAACCCCCCTGATGTGATTTGGAAATAGAGATTTGGGAGAAAGAGAGAAAATCACAATCACAAACACACAAGATTTACGTGGTTCGCTTCTCAATGTGAGAAACTATGTCCACGGCCGCCGCAGGAGAAAATTTTACTATTTTCGTCTTAATTACATCATGCCCTAATCAACCTTTTTATAGATATAAGGGTATTACAAACAGGAATAGGAAACAGATCAAAAAGCAAACTGGGCCAAAATTCCACTCGCGGTCGACCGTCGCGCCACGCGCGATCGACCGCGTAGCTGCTCGAAATCCAGAAAAGTCTCTAGACTTTTGGCAGTCGATCGTCGCGCCACTCGCGGTCGACCGCGACGAAGCCTGTTGTTGATGAAAAGTCTCTGGACTTTTGACGGTCGAATGCTGCGCCACTCGCGATCGACCGCGACGATGATTGAAATCTGGGTTGCTCTCGGGATTTTTGGCGGTCGACCATCGCGCCATGCGCGGTCGACCGCGACGAGCTCCTGGCCAAATGCACCTGCTTGTGCACGTTTGCGGTCGACCGCCACCCCATATGCGGTCGACCGCGATCCAGTAAAAATGTGTTCTTCGTCGTTTTGCATGAACTTCGTCGTCATCGATCCTGTTTCTCCTGTTTCTTCTTCGATCTGAAGTATAGGGCAAGTCTGATAGTTAGGCTTCACATATCCTAACATTAGGAATGCTAATAAGCTCATGTTACCAAAATAGATTAGGAATCCTAATAACCTCTTGTTACCAAAATAGATTAGGAATCCTAATAGATTAGGAATACTGCTATCCAACATGGTTAACACTGTCAAAAGACCAAAAATGTCTAGAGTCTACGGTTTAGAAGTTGGTCTTCAAAAGAGTACTAAGTGGTGTCAATTTCCTACAGTCTTTATTAAGGGTCTTTTCATATTCTTAGAAGAGTTCCAAAGAACTCCATCACTTGTATTTCGCATCAGACTTGCAAGGGTGAATTGTAAACAAGCTTTTAAGCTCATAATAAAAGAAAAGAAAAAAAATATTGCAGGATAGCATCTTTGTAAATTTCAGCACTATACTTTTTGTTGTTTACTACTTTTCAGCCGTTAAACACTTTTATTTCTTATCCCAAACCCACCATACTTCCGTCTGCCTCAACAATTATTATAGCACATGCAAAAACACGTATGACAACAATTAAATTTTCTGTGCATAACATTTTGAGCATGTAAAATCTAATTAAGACTATCAATGCAATATAATTTTTAGGAGTTTATATCAAAGAAAAAGTAGTAGCTGTTCTTTCTTGGTGAGTTTGTAAAATTGAAACAATCATATCTTTTATCTTATACTTTTTATTTTCTCAAGTTCTAACTTAACAGTATGGCGAATCATAAAGGGTATTTTCACAAAACTTCTTGAACTTTTTTTAGGACCTTTTCTGAAATTTGGGTGTCGTAGAAAGCTCCCTAATTTAAATTTTCTTACTGATTTTTCTATTTGTAATATGTAAATAACTAAAATTTTCTTAAGAGAAAATTCTGTAAAGTTAGTCATTTTCCATTTGCAGATAATTTGCCCCCTTTCTCCAATTGAATATTTTTTTCCTCGCAAGAAAATTTTATTTATTTATACATTAAAGGAAGAGAAATGTTAATCTTGTGGTGGTTTTGTGAGACAGTCTAAAGTTAAGGATGTTATGCATAAAAACCCCAGAATTCAAGAAGGTTTTGTGAAATTAATCTAATTATAAATGTTATTCCGTAATTTTTTTACTTCTTTTATTCTGAAGTTATATAATTGATATACTTTTTCCTTTGAATTTTACCATAAAATTTTACAGGTAATTGAAATTATCTTTCATATTTAGTAGTGAAGTAGTTAATTTGTATCATCTTTTCTAAGTTTTTTTTGTCTTTCAAATTTAAAGTATGTGCTCCTTAAGATTTAGAACCGCATAAAGGCTTAGAGAAAAAATAGTGATAGGAGACAGGAGGAGTAGGCGATTGGACAGGCGGCAGGAAGCACTACCTCTCCAGGCGACGATTGGGGTTCTGAGGTGGCGCCTCGTTTCGTTCAAGAACGGTAATATCACCATTTCTCCCCAGATCTCTTCCTCTCCTCCGTCTTTCCCTTCCAAGAACCTCTCAGTTTGAGGCGTTCCCTCTTCCTCCTCCACTCTCAACCCTAATCCTTCCTTTTCTTTTCAGTCTTTCTCCCACCACCTCCCCACCAAAAAAACCCTCCTTTGCAGACTTGTTTAAGAAATCCAAGCTTGTCCGTGTCTCCCCTGAGAAGGACATTCTTCCTCTCCCCGAAGAAGGGTGGATTAAGGTCTCTTATAAGAGGAGACTTAAAAGACCTAGATCTTCTGGTTCTTCCTCCCAGGCCCATCTTTTAAAAATCCCACTAGGTGTTTCGTCTTGGAGTCAGGAACCACATGACGAAGGATTGTTCCATTGGAGATTTGAAGTGTTTTGCTTACAACTTGGTTGGGCATACTTCGTTATGCTGTCCTAATAGAAATCAACCCTCACTCATAGCATCAACCCCCCGCCCCTCTGCTAAACCTTCCTCTTTTCGCCCCCTCTCCTATTTATCCCTAACGTCCCTCTCCCAGAATTAGTGATTTCTAGCATGGAAGAATTCTTCTTGTACGCCTTCTTTCAGATCCAAGTAGGTAACCCTACCCTCGAGGAGTTGATTGAGAACCTTGAATTCCATCTCAAAATTGATAACTGGAAAATAGCTGTTCATAAGTCTTCCTCTTCATCCTACTTCATTCAGTTCCCTAATGCAGAGACCATGGATTATGCTTGTTCTAATTCTTTCTTTAGCATTGGTAACTTCGGTGTTGTTTTTTCCCCTTGGTCTGAGAAATTATGCCTCAAAGCTATGCCAAAGTTTGTCTATGATTGGGTGGAAATCCTCAAGCTTCCCATTCATCTTTGGGATTCTGAGTTCTTATCAGCCTTGCTCGGTGATGTCGGGGAGCTTATGTCTGTGTCAGACGATATTATGTTCAAGAGGGGGGCAAAAGACTGCAAAGTCATGCTTCATGTTAAGGACCCATCGGAGATTCCTTAAGAAGTCATCTTCAGATATGCTTCTCCAGACAACATTCATATTATGGAAGGATTGGTTCACTTGAGGGTTGTAGGAAATCCCCTTTCAGCTAGTCAGAGCAGTTGCAGGGATATTTTTGAATCTTTCGTCTGAAATGAAGGTGTTCAGCCCTAATCTCCAGAGATCCCTCCCTCAGCCCGCCCATCCCCCCCAGCATCATCGGTCACAACTCTAACATCAGAAGGAACTTCCTTTGGAATGGGAATCTCTATCATGCTAAACACAAGTGTCTGGTTGTGTAAGACACAATCTGTAAGGCTAAGAAAGAAGGGGGGTTGAGTGTCATTGATTTATCTTCTTTCAACATTGCCCTTCTGTCCAAATGGATATGGAAAATTTTTAATAGAAACTCCCTTATCAGTAAAGTGATATTCTCCTTGTACTTCAAAAATGCTTCAAATCCAGTGGTGCACCATCCAAAGATTCAGGATTCTAAATTAATTAAAGATTTGTCCTCCATCAGTTATGTTTTTTTCAACTTTGTTAGATGGAAGTTGGTGATGGAAGGACTTGCAGAATTTGGACTGATAGATGGTCTGGAGATAACTCTTTAAGCAGTTCTTTTCCTAAGGCTTTCGACCTTGCCTTTTCTACTGATTGCAATACTCGATCCCAAGGCTTCTTCTTATATTATTCTTGGAACTGGCAAACTATACTTAGGAGGTATTACTTCAGAAAAGAAAAATGAAATAGTTTCTCTTTACTCCCATCTGGATTCCTTCTCCTGTAAGGATATCTCCCTCCCTGATAATCTATGGTGGCCTCAGCATCCCTCTGGTAGTTTCACAGTGAAATCTTTTTATTCTGTTTTTCATTCTGGAGGCTTGAGATCTAGTTATTATTAGTTCATATGGAAATCCTCCATTCCTTTGAAAGTTAAAGTTTTCTTTTAGATTGTCAGCAAAGGTAAGCTTAACACTAGGGTCATTTAGCCTCCAAGGGTTGGAAAGGGGATCCTAGATGTCCATTCTACAGAATGGAAGTGGACAATCAGGATCACCTCTTTATCAGATATTCTTTTGCATCTGCAGTCTGGTCTACTCTTCTCCCTAGCCGAAATGCATCTAATTGGCCTCAAGTCATGAGTAAGATGATCTCCTTTTGTGATACTCCTTCCATAAGCCGCGATATCAGAACTATTTGGAAAATCTTACTGCCATGCTGCTGTTGGTGGATTTGGAGCAGTCGAAACTATCGTATTTTTAAAGAAGTACAGTCTCTTCCTAAACATATTGCAACTAATGTAGCCATATACTCTCTTTTATGGACAGGAGCTCAAGAGGATAGGATGACCAGAAGGATTCGCAGAGCAGTGATGAATTTGAAGTTTGAAGAGATCGCTAGCTAGGAAGAAAGTGGTATATGCTGTGGGAGAGAATTTCCCATCAAATTAGCACCTCCATCGCTTTAGTATGCCCTTTTGCTGGTTCTTTTGGATTGCAGTCTCATCTCGTGTGATTCTATCATAAACAATTTTTTGGTTTCTTATTTATTTGCTTCTTTAAGAGTTTGAACAGTCTCTGTTCTTGTTACTTTAGAGATTTTGTCAGGTAGGCGATGACAATGTCTGCTCCTTACCCTTCAATTCCTCCCTTAGTTTCTTATGTCCGTGTGTTTGTCGTGTAATCAGTACAATACTTTGAACTTGTCTTTTTGCATATATATATATATATATATATATATATATATATATATA